>VMBQ01010896.1:0-24448 GCA_007657795.1 Dreissena rostriformis | reverse complement strand
GTGTGCAAAATATCATTTAAAAATGTCAACTATTTATCGTGATACCCAGTCTTGAGCATCAAAGTGATCCGCTATGGGTAATGATCCGGTAATGGTAACTTGACTGTTCTTAATTAATTACATTTTTATCTCAAGCACCGTATATATTTGACGAGCATGGCGAGCTAGTTCGTCTACTTATTAAGATTACGAAATTCTCTTGTAAGTTAAAATTGTCGTACGATCGTTTATGAAACGGCCCCCAGGTTTATGTTGAGAATTATTGTGATCTTCAAGTTCAATTCAATCACATTTTTTTGCGGAAAATCATCATTTTAACCAAAATGTGAATAATGCTATTTTAGTCTTAAGAGAATCATCGGGTAAAAAATACCAGAAGACAACAAAAATCGCAGTAAATAATAAAGATACCTTAAGTTCAACGACTGGATTTTCGTCTGAAGAAATGCGTAGTTTCGTTTTCGTTTTCCTTCCTTGTCTGAAAGTGGAATTTTCGCAAGCAAGGGAAGTAACTGATAGTTTGCTACAGGTTAAAAACCACTTTAATATACTGTACTTGACACGTAACCAGGGAAGATCCATTTCTTTGGTTGAAGTGCATATAAACGAAAACAAAAATCTTTGCAAAATTAGAATGTCATCAAAATTAACCGTTTTTATACCACTTCTTTTCTAACTAAATCTGACTTTTTTGCCGAGTCACAAACTAAATATTTATTTGCTTAGAACTAAAATAAATACGGGACATACGATGAGTAGAAACCAGCCCAATATAACTCGGAACGATGTATTGGAACCCTCAAGAAACACAAAAAGTGGTCTTCTTTTTCACACATGGAGGCAAATCTTTTACGCAGAACTCCCTAAAAGCCAGAATGTCATGTGGAGACGTCAAACATGTGGTCCAAGATCTGGACCGATGGCGTGCTGTGGTGGCAGTCCTATACTTGGAGACTTTTCTAACGCATCACGTAATCAAATCAATATAGCTCCCTTATTTTTGAACGGATTTTGTTTAAATTTGGACTCAGAATAATTCAACACATATCTCATACACCCTGTAAATTTAAATGAAATTGATCAACATTAATGTAGCAAACTTAAAAAATTTAAAACATAACTGCAAAAGTCAAATTCGCAAAATCGCACAACGCAAAATAATAAAAATGTGAAAAGTAAAACGCATATACTGACACGTCTTAATGACTGACCGGTTTGCAACATGCCAATTGAGCTCCTGAATATTCATACGAGCCATATTGTTTTTTTTTATTAATCTTATGTTTTCCTTGTGTAAAAACCCACATAGAATGATGAAATTGAAATTCAATTGGAATAATAACGCGTTTTACTACACTTTGTGACTTGTCTAACGCAACATTTTTCAAACTTAAATATCTCAGTTATTAGTAAAAAAAAATATTTTAAATTGTACATCTGATCATTTGACTATATTATGTGCAAGCNGCAACATGCCATTTGAGCTCCTGAATATTCATACGAGCCATATTGTTTTTTTTTATTAATGTTATGTTTTCCTTGAGTAAAAAACCCACATAGAATGATGAAATTGAAATTCAATTGGAATTATAACGCGTTTTACTACACTTTGTGACTTTTCTAACGCAACACTTTTCAAACTAAAATATCTCAGTTATTAGTAAATATTTTTATTTTAAATTGTACATCTGATCATTTGACTATATTATTTGCAAGCTAACGATAAAATCACGATCGGACGCTTTAGCAAGTGGGGCAGGTAGCCTGCAAAATGCAAATTGCGTGGTTGCGCTCCAGAATATTCATACGAGCTATATTTTTTTGTTCAATTACTTTTATGTTTTCCTGGTGTAAGAACCCACCTAAAATAATAAAATTGAAATAAAAATAGAAATATCTCGTGTTTCACCATTTTCACGTGCAAAAAGATGAAACCACACCTATACCACGTGCAAAAGCGTCCGATCGCCACGGATGAACGATTTTATCGTGAGCTTGCATAAAATGTAGTCAAATGGTCGCATGTAAAATTTTAAATCAATATCTTTACTTATAATTGAGATATTGAAGTTTGAAAAATGATGCGTTAGAAAAGTCTCCAAGTGTATGCCCCATGATGGGTGAAGAGGATTAATCCATCAAATGAACGGTATTGATACATTTCATTTCCGAATCCAGACACGAAACCCTATCACGAATCACGCTACAATATTTTATTTCAACTTTATTCCAATTATCATTTTTATCATTTTGTTAATAGACCTTTGACACATCCCGTTATGGTCATAACAGTCTACCTGATTAATTAGCAGATCATATGCCTCTTGATCTCACGAGGAACTGCTATTGTCGTACTAGAACATCCGATTCTTTGAAAACTTGCATCAAATTCTGCTAAACATTTCAAGGCAACGAATATATTGATGCAATTAGATAAAAGATTGACTTCGTTTTCACCGTTTAGTAACATTAGTTCCAAATGTTTAAAGTTCTCGATTCTCGATTCTAGCTCTTACTATCAAAATCTTTTTACATTTACAATTCGACCCAAATATTATATTAAACTGTTCACATTATAAAAAAACAACAACGTGGAAACGTTGTTTCAACTGATAAAGAATAATACATGTAATTTAATATAATCGTACCGGGGACATCAGAAACAGGTTGCTATTTTTTCAGGTCTTTCCAAGCCTTTGCGGATGTTCGAGTTAAATTTCTATGTTCATGACACATAATTTCAAGGGCTGTTGCATGTTTGAGCTATTCTCAATTTAACTTTTTTTCGATCTTCTACATAACATATTTGACTCACGAAGTAAGAAGTAAAGGTAAGTTGAATCGAAATAGTGTACACAAAAGATGTCAAATAAGCAATTATGTTTAATAATTCTTGAGTAGTGGTGTCTTTTCGATCATTCAGTTTCGTGTCTGACTTCCCATAAAAAATAAACAAGTAATACTTGTATGATAATAAACTTTCTTAAAGAGCACACCATTTTTATTTGTAAACTGCCGAACGCAGACTATATCGCCGATTCTGAGCGCAGCAGAGTAAAATGTAATTTATATGCAATTTCAATTCTTATAATCGAAGTAATATTCACACACATTATCTATCGTTTAACAAGTAAGAAAATGTCTCATGAATTCGTGGGTTTATTTTTTTTCGTACGTAATAAGTACAAATCGATGCATTAAAAAGGGTTCCTTAACGCCTCCGATAATTTTATTACTGTAGAAAAAAGCTATAAAAACCCCGAGTCACATTCAGTTTTTTTTAATATTTATGTATTGCAGAATAATGCGTTCTTAATAATTACACAATGGCCATAGCAAAACATAACAAAGTTAATCTCTGAAAAATATCAATGAAAACCTCGTGAATCATAAGGAATGCCAACACGTGACGCACGAATCAAATAGTATAAACATAAGTTAAGTGTAGTAGTGTCATAGGCATTGGAAATCCATTAAAACGTTTATGGGATAGTTATTAAGGTTATTGGTATACACATGTTTTATGATATATCTATAAAACATATAACACTATCATATAAGCAATATATCTACTGATTTGTTTTTCAAACAAAGTGTAAGAAGATCATAAAACAGTTTCATCCACATAACACAAAATAGCCCTTCTGCAGTCAGCATATCGTCCCCTCCCCGCGAACATGGCCAACATCAATATTTACAAGTTTTCATGAGAAGGAAAAAACTTCATATTTTTTTTTTTTGAATTACAGAACGAAGCTAAAACTTTGCATGATGACTTTTTAAATATCCCTACATGTGNGTTTACTTTTTTTCCCCTTTTTAAATTGTATTCTTGTTTTTTAACTGCAGATTTTTAGGTCAAATGTTTGAATTTATCAATATAGAGCATTTAATGACATGCTTCAATACAGGCCAAAATCTAGTGGACAGTCCCTTTAACGCCTCCGATAATTTTAATACTGTAGAAAAAAGCTATGAAAACCCCGAGTCACATTCATTTTTTTTTTTTATTTATGTATTGCAGAATAATGCGTTCTAAATAATTACACAATGGCCATAGCAAACCATAACAAAGTTAATCTCTGACATTATCAATGAAAACCTCGTGAATCATTAGGAATGCCAACACGTGACGCACGAATCAAATAGTATAAACATACGTTAAGTGTGGTAGTGTCATATGCATTGGAAATCCATTAAAACGTTTATGGGATAGTTTTTAAGGTTATTGGTATAAACAGAAAATATGATATATCTATAAAACATATAACACTATCATATAAGCAATATATCTACTGATTTTCTTTTCAAACAAAGTGTAAGAAGATCATAAAACAGTTTCATACACAACACAAATTAGCCCTTCTGCAGTTAGCATAATTAGTAGACTTAAATATTGAACATATTAACGGTGAAACGTTCTATTACTTCTAGGCGGCACAAATCAAACAATTGTGGTATTTGATTTAGCAGACAAATAAAGTACATGATCTATCAGGAGAGTAATGCGTGCGCTTATCAACTACTAAGTGGATAAGAACCGTGAAGTGACTTATTTTTTATCATTCGTTTTAGAGTTGATTACGACAAGAGGGTTAGGTTGACTATATATGTTTTCAACGAGGATATGAACATAATTTTGTTTTAAAGAATGTTCTTATAAAGCTGAAATCAACCACAAAATTATGAGAATCCAGTACTTGGTGTCTTTGGAAAGATTCTGAAAAGTTTTCCCGGGTAATGATTGAACCCGAGATCTCTTTGCCACGAGGAGGACCACTTATCAATGTAATCACTGCAGTTGTTTTTGATAAATCAGTTATACAAATTATAAGACGCCCTGTGTTGGACGATGGCCCCAGTTTGTATTATTATGTGTAGTGTTTAGTGCATTTGGTTTGTGTGACCCTGTTTGGCTCCTTGTCACAAATAAAGGGTCATATGTTATAATTAGGTTATCTCATGCAGGTACACTAGAAATGTATCTTATATTTGAAATTAAGTTGTAAATGACCGCATGAAGAACAACATCACCAAGTATAAATACTTTTACAATTTTATTATGTTTTGGATTCACACATATGAAAAATAACGTATTATTAAGAACACATGAAAAACAACGGGTATACAAGCATGTTGACGTGTAAAAACGTCATCAAGTCACCACTGAGAGCTCACTCGTTAGTGTGTTTACAAGCTTAAGCCCCTAGTGTCCCATACGCGCAAGAGCAAACACACTGACATACGCACCGGTGCATCCACGCAATCACTCACACTTGCTGTCGAATACATAGTCATGCAAATCTTTGTAAACATAAATTCTCATATTTTGTGGTTGTGTGTGCTTAATAAAACATACAAACGCTCCTTAATATATGTGAACACAATGCTCCTGTAATAATTCCAAACTATTTGAAATGAAATGATTCTAAGATACCATTGCTATTAAAGTAGCATTTGTTGATTATAGTATTAAAATGCATCTAGTAATATAGCAGTATCATATTTAGTACATGAAACATAATCTTTACATATGTTGTCTTGGAATTAGTGACTAACATTCGCTTGCACAATTGAAAATAGATGAACACTTTTGGATATTTTGTAACAGAAGTAATTCACACTCACAACAATTATAAAGTAGTAGTGTTTTGAAATGACAACTGATAAATGCCATATTAGAAGACAAAGTACAGTTTTTGAAAAAACAATCAATGTATAATAATATGTTTGTACACACTGGATACATAAGCAATAGTAGCATGATATCAATACTCATTTATAAATCGTCATAGCACATATTTGGTACCAGTAAGTATCATACTATTGAAGTTTAATAATATCGGCAATACATATCTAAATTGGTTCGGGTTTAGGTGATAGCTCGAAGAATATTTAAATAGTGGATCGAAATATTTTGATTTCTACATTAAGCTATTACTGTAAAAAATAATATGCATACTTTTACGAATAAAAAGTAAATAAAGTATTATATGATCCAGAAAACATAACATGAGCAGAGATGCAAAATAGTATTTACAGATATTTCCAAAACATTAAATTGATGAATTGCAAAGTACAAAAACTCCTGTAGCCATGCCATTAAACAATAGTTGACAACATGCAGGTAGGTTTCGTTGATGCGTAAGAAACCTGAGCCATCAATGACTGCTGTAATGTTTAGACTGGTGTTGTTTAGATTGGTCGTGAGCAACTACATATAGAGACTGTTTAAACGATCAGTAGTAATTTCAGTGGCAGACTGGGGTGTTTGTCATCCGGATTAAATACAACACACAATCGCGAAAAAAGCTTTATTTTTACACTGAGTTTTTGTTTTCATTTTTAAAACCACATATGTTTATACCAAACCGGACGCGACAACTTGTAAAAGATATTTTTTTGACAAAGTCTATTCGTTGAAATGGGTTTGGTTAATGCAACTTTCTATTCGCGACCCAGTTGTCCAACTGAAATGATAAAAATATATTAATAATATACATTAACTGATTTTGATTTATTGATTGTTGTAATAATATTCCATTTAGTCATACGCAGTCATAAAATGTTATGTTGTGAGGGTATTTAAATGAGATTTTAATCACCAAACATATTGAGGTGTTGATATAATCGATGGATTATTCAGCCTGCTTACTAATAGGTGTTTGTTTTTCTGTATTGCACACATATTATATGTATATATTATTGTATTGTGTCTATGTGATTAAACTTATTGGATTTAACATTCTAAAGATCAAAAAGCGCGCGTGTTGATATTACATTTGATACACGAAAGGAAAAAAGTGGTACTCACGGGCTGACATTTGAAGTAAGTCATAGTGGTTAGGGTTCCTGTCTGTTGACAAGTCGTCGTACAACTGTTGAGGAGAGCATTCTGTGTCAGCAGAGGTCCCTCTAGCAGACCTTTAACAGTAAGATACATCTGCATTTTCCGTACACAAATGTTGATAATAATTTAGAGTAGAACATGTATTTTTTAACATTAATATTGCGTGTGGTTGGAGTGAACAGCTTTGACATTTATTGCATTACTCAGAAGGACCTGATATAATTCATACTATTTTTATTATATACAACGCACATACAAGTTAACACAATTTTGCTCGTTGGCTTGCATTTTTTTATATACTCGAGGTCTTGTGAGAAACATTTTCACAGGACAGGAAAAGAGAAGCGATTTTTTTATGGTTGATTCGCACACCATTAAAGTCATTATTAGCATTAATGGTAGTTAGTTGTCCTTTAAAAAATATTATATTATAATAAAATAAATAGATATAAATGTAGAAAGTCTTAAAAAAGTATACTTGTAATACAGGCATATTTAATACAAATTATCAGTTCTTTGTGATAATAGAAATTCTGTTATTTTTTAATCACATAATTAGGCTCAATTGGTCATTGTCGGCTCGGGTACTACTTACATGTACCCCGGGTACTCTTAAGTATGCTTTCATGTACCCCGGGTACGGTAAATATACTTAAACGTACCCGGTCGATATAAGACTGTACCGGAGTTGTGTTCCCGCCCAAAATCCGATGTCGTAAAACGCGATTCCGATTACCGTAAAACGATATTGTTTATCTTAAACAAACTTCTCTTTTAAAAAACTGCATCAACATGCTCTCTGAGTATGAGTTTCGATAATAAAGAAGCCATTAAACAGAAAATTGACATAAATGTGAACATAATTAATTTTAAAACAAATAGCCGACAACGACCGATTTAGAGTTAAAAATCCCGGGTACGTTTTAGTACAATGACCAATCGAGCCATAATTAGATCTAGTTTTAATTGATTTGAAAATAAGAATTTACACTAATCAATTGAATTATAATTTTAAGGGACAAACAAATTTTTGATAATAATGTTTTTGCAACAATACTATCGATTTACGTTGCATTCGGAAAATGATCAACGAGAAAATGTGTTTTCTAATCGTGAAAAATCGCATCGGCGACTTCAAGTATCAAACAGTTAAATAATTCTCACCTAACTAAAAAAGGCCCGAACATTTCTAGCGGTCAAGTCCCATATTAATGACGAAATAGTATGTGATTTGTCTATAATACATGTTTCAAAACGAATAATTCTTATGTAATATTAACAATTATAAGCAACACAAATGTATTACAAAAATGTATTTTAAGAATATTTTCAACTCTCAATATTATAATTCGTTTAGATGGATCTGACCAAACACCGCATGATACTATGTATGCGCGTAGGTTCGTGATTTGGGATCGACTCTCATTTACCTGAATATTGCGCCATTAACCCTGTGCATGCTGGGATATTTGTCGTCTGCTAAAATGTTGTCTGCTGATTTTCTAAAATTAGCATTTTCTTCGATTTATTTTCAAAGAATACTATCAGAATAGCAAACAGTTAGGATCCTGATGAGACGCCACGTTCTGTGGCGTCTCATCTGGATCCAAACTGTTTGCAAAGGCCTTCAAAATTCGGTTTCAGCACTGAAAGAGTTAAAATGTCTGTACTTACTGACTGTATCTTCTTCTGGTGTACAACACAATCAATACTAAAGCAGCAACAACACAAACTCCGAGAACCGCAGATACGGCCGATGTTGCAGGTAATAAGGCGTTAGAATCCGTCGTGCAAACAGAAACATCAGCTGCAACACACACATGATTTTTAAATATGTTTGTGATGAACAATATATCATTGAGAAATTAAGAAACAGAGTAATTTATAAAATAAGGATTTGAACATCTATTACTTAGATTGTAATTGTATAATTAAGGTTTTGTTTTACGTGCTTTCTGTCGCAAATTTATGGCAATACCTCATGATTACACACGTGTGTCAATTAAATCTGTGTTTATTGTGAATAGAGAAACAGTCATGACTTCACGTTAACAGATTGCGTGGAATTTATATCGTTGTTTTGTTCAAAACGGTACTTGCTCGCCAGAAACAAGTAGTACATAAATGTCTTTAAATTAGAAAATGTTTTCTTTTGTTTCTATATTTTAAATTAAATATGCTTAATCTCAATTAAATAATGTACTCACTTTCGCACCATTTGTTTCAATAATTGTGTTCTATCGACTGACTTGTTGAATACAAAAATAATTGATTACCACATTCGAGATTCATACAATCTACGCACATTTCAATGTGACTTCCAAGTTGTTGGTGCTTTCATCGTGCCTACTGCTGACATGTTCATCAGAACGACTGTCGACAGTGCTCAGACCGTGTTTGTCATCAGACCGAGAAGGCTCGATTTCTTTCGTGACGCCATTTACCGACGACACATGTTCACTGATATCGTTTGCCACAGATACAAATGCCGATGATTTTTTTGCCATTGGCGTAGTCGTAGAAAATTCGCCTGATTGTTCTTGGGTTGAATCGTTATATTCTACAAATATATCCATGTAATATATGAGTGATTTATTTACACAGTAATTTGGAATTAAGAATAAGTATGTTATAAAAAATAGGAATATATACACTCGACCAATATATACAGATATAAATTCTACTTTAATACGTAGCTTAATACCTTTCTGATAAATTGTCGAATGTAAATGCAAAGAAGGTGTTGAAAAGCAGATACTGCCTACCAGATCGATAACAAAGAATAAATGTCCCGTAGCACCAGTTTGCAGTCCACAATTTATTAGCCTCTCCGTTAAGTCCGTAGTTTTGAGCTATACCTTCGGCATGGCAGTGGCGCGTTTCAAACCTGAAATTGAAGTTACAAATCTCGGTCGGTAAGTGTCTCGAAATGCGGTGTTTTATTTTTCTAAGCGGAACCTATTAACTTAAATAATATTTGAATTACTAGTACTCAGGAATTTGATACGACGCTTCTATTCTATACTTTTAAGGGTTCATCTAAAACCATATCTTGTTCATACATGATCGTATACATGTCGAATGCGTTTCAAAGCTCGGACGGTTACGTTGGACTGACAATGTGGGGTTCATGTGTTTGATTTCCGGACCGGCCGAATAAAGTGCGTAGTTATTGTCATCAAATTGATTCCGTTACTTTTCTCACCTACTTTTTATTAAGGAAGTTGTCAGTTAATTGCATACATATGTGCGCTCAGTACCGGTAACCATAAGGCTTTGACTTAGGCAAAGCTTTCCAGGATAAGCCTAAATTGATGAACTTAACGCCGTGATTTGAACAAAATACTATATGAATCAACCTACCAACTATTTTCATAAGGATTTATTAATGTTCGTTGCTGAGATCTTATAGCATGCTTAAATACATATTATCCACGTAGACAGATACAGTGGTTGTCTACTTAAGGCCCACGTAGGAAGATACAATGTGTGCCTACCTAAGGTCAACGTGGACATATCAATTCTTTGGTACCTAAAATCCACGTGTACAAATGCTACGGGCCTCGAGTTCGCTTTCCTTGCTGGGCAAAACATCCACTGGTGGGCACCATCTCCACACTGAAGAAGCTCGAAATCAGCACAGTATCGGCCTGTACTTAAAAGGGTCTTAAAAAGAGTTTTTTAAACGGTTTGAAAACCACTTTTCTTACAGTCAGGATTTAGTAGTATGTATTACATTTTTGAATGGTAACTCAAACAATTAAACTAAATGACACTACATTTTAAAGACGTTTTTTAGGGAAGAAAATTATCTTTAGCCTGAGGAACTTGGATTTAACGGAAAAAAGTATTTTATAAAATATAAAATTGATTATATGCGTAAAGTAGGTTGGGCTGGCATATACTTGCTTGTGTTCTTTTCTTCCCTGTCAGCATACTATTTACAGTATCTGTCTTAAAGGGACTGTAAACCACGAATGACGAAAAAGAAAAGTTCTAAAATACCGTATTTTTTTAAAATGCTTAGATTATATTGATTAAAATATCACGACTGGTATATTACATTACTTGAAAAAAGTTCATATTTTCAGTATATTCGGTAATAAAATTTCGCAATGTGAAATCGAAAGTACATCGCGAAAATAGGTGACATAACGATATACACACTACTTCCACTTCGAAGCCGGCTTCTGCTTCAAATACGGAAGCGGCGGAGTACGTTGACTCAGTTATGTCTTCTCAACTAATTTCCAAGGTTATTACACCTCGTGTAAGTGAGCGTAAACGCCATCGGTCTTTGTCGAGAACGTGCGATACTACGACGAAGAAAGCCAGACAAGAGGCATCCCCGGAACTCTCCAGTTTACGCCCAACTATAACTGCACGGCGTAGTTTGTACCAGTCTAAAGAACCGGAACCTGCGCCACGCAAATTTGTTGAACCTAACGTCGAAACACGTACATTGCAAAATATGTTTGACAAATTATCAGCAGATATGAATATGATGTTTATGTCTCTCAATGAACGGTTTGATACTTTGGAAGCGTCATTGGAGCAACGGATTGCAAACAGAGTGTCACTGGCTGTTGACAAACGCATGAACAGCGAAATCAACCGGGTACAGAAGGAGATTGATTCCAAAATGGACTCCAAATTTGACTCTCTTCAGCAGTCGGTCAAAGCTGAGATAGCGGCTGACTTAGCTAGCCTTCACAATGAGGTTAAAAGTTTCAAAGGAGCGTCATCTTCACATCGATCAGATTCTAACTCTCAGTCTCAGTCTCATGTTGATCGCTCAATAAACATTGTCATTAGGAACCTGCCCGAGAGTGTCAGTGATAGTAAACAGTCAAAGGTCAATGCCCTATTGAAAGATGGCCTTAAGGTATCGCATGTCACTGTTGGCAAGGTTGAACGCAAACAATTCTACAACGAATCCAAGCCTGGAGTTATCATTGTGACCCTTAATTCTAAGGAGGATAAACAGGCAATAATGAAGGCAAAACCAGTACTTAGGCAGAATAGTCCATACAAAAATGTGTTCATCCATCATGACCAATTGCCATCTGAAAGGTCCACCAATAAAAACTTCACTACTATTCTCAATGCATTAAAAAGTAGTCAGGGAAATCTTTACATGAAAGGCTTTAGGGTCGTTTATAGTGATGTTGACATTGAAAGTTCACGCAAATCTGATAGAGTTTCTTCTACAGAACGCCGCTGGGAATCGGATAGGTCTTACAATCGTGATTCACGCCGAGGGGCTAATGAAGTCGGGAATTCCCATCGTAGCGATTACGGCGATAGGCGTCATTCCCGTGGCGAATGGGAACGGGTCGACAGGCGCGGTTCTAGAGGTTATCCCCAAAGGCCGTATTCCGGTGATAGGCACGATCGCCAATAGGTCGAATGCGGGTTCTGGAATGTGCGTGGGTGGAAGGCAGATATTAACTCTGACAATTATGTTTTTAGATCTTCGTGTATTCTATCTACTAATATAGACATTTTAGGGGAAATCATTGATTTTAATAGTAATGCACATGGAGAATTACTTTTAGATTTTTTTATTAATGTTAATTTGTGTATGTTAAACGGCAGAAATAATGTTTGTAATGATTATACATCCATTTCTACTAAAGGAAAATCAGTCGTAGATTATTGTCTTGTAAATCATTGTATGTTGGATAAATTTTCCAATTTTGAAGTTGTTAAAGTATCTACACTTGTAAACAACAGTGGAACTTTAGGTAAAACTGTACCTACAGCTATGCCAGATCATTCATAATTGAAATGGAGTTTGATTATTCAATGTGATTTGATGACCATCACTGAGAGCGATGTACCTATGTCTCAGTATACTAAATTTGATGTTAAAAATGTGTCTGATGATTTTATGTTAAATCAAAACACTTTAAATGACGTAAACTTTGCTATATCTTAACTTGAAAGTAGTTTAAGAAACCAAACTGATATAGATGATGTATATAGTGATTGGTGTAACATCGTTTCTAAATCTATGTATGAAAATTTACCTTTTAAAGTAGTTAAGTCTGGAACTCATACTAAAAAACGACGTCCAGGCAAACCATGGTGGTCTGAACATTTGACTGAATTATGGAATCTTGTTTGTACTTCTGAAAAGTCTTGGTTGTCATGCATTAATAGAAATCATAAAACGGCTTTAAAATCTGAATATGTAAATGTCCGAAAATGTTTTGATAGAGATGTGCAGAGAGCTAAACGATTTTACTGGTATTCAATGCAGGATCAACTTTTGGGGGAGTGTAACGTCGATCCAACCAAATTTTGGAAGTCCATTGGGAAAATTGGAGTAAATTGCTCTAAGAGTAATGTTATTCCGATGGAGGTTATCCTGGAGGATGGCTCCATTTCTACGGAAGTTGATGTTGTGTTGGCAAGGTGGAAAAAAGACTTTGGCTCTCTGTTCCAATCTGTCTTACATACTGACAGTAATCAATACAGTTTCGTTGATACGACGGAGTCCGAAAATATCTCTTTTAATGATCACATTTCTATCATGGAGGTTCATAAAGCATTGGTCAATGCCAAAAAGGGTAAATCATGTGGTATTGATAATATTCCTGTCGAAGTACTAACCAATGATTCGGCTTTGTCATTTTTACATGTGTTGTTCAATATTTGCTTCAATAATGGTATTGTTCCTACTTTATGGAGTAAATCTGTTATATGCCCTATACCTAAATCATCTACTTTGGATAAACGGGATCCTTTGTCGTATAGAGGGATATCACTTGCACCTGCAATGTATAAACTTTATTGTTATATTTTGAATAATCGACTTAGTCTTTGGACAGAATCAAATGACAAGTTGTCTGATGAACAAAATGGTTTTCGAAAAGGTCGTAGTACCACAGATCATATTATGTCACTTAATACTATTATTGATACAAGAAAGAAAAATAGATTGTCAACATACTGTGCATTTATCGATTTTAAGAAAGCATACGATTCTATTAATAGACATTTACTTTGGAAAAGATTGTATGATGTTGGTGTATGTGGCAAGATGTTATCTGCTGTTAAATCTTTATACTCATCTGTTATGTCATGTGTTAGAGTTAATTATTTTAAAACAGAGTGGTTTGACGTCAAGTGTGGTTTACGTCAAGGGTGTATATTATCTCCCCTGCTTTTTAATTTGTTCATCAATGATTTAACTGTATACCTTAAATCCTTTGGCTTAGGTATTAATATTGATAACGANAAAATAGGTGACATAACGATATACACACTATAAATAACGCAAGTAGATTGATCATTTTATATATAAAATATATACAATTCACTACGCATGCACAATTTGCATTCCTGGGTTTACCACGTGACGATGATGATCAATCTACTTGCGTTATTTATAGTTAACTGGTAGTTACCTGGTATGCATACCCAGAAAAAATAAAAAAAATAAAATAAAAAAACAACTTTTTTCAAGTAATGTTATTTACCAGTCGTGATATTTAAATCAATATAAACTAATTATTGTAAAAAAATACGGTATTTTAGAACTTTTCTTTTTTCGTCATTCGTGGTTTACAGTCCCTTTTATATTTCGGTAGTTACGTAATTACTATGAATTAACTCGTAAAGAGATTTATCTTTCGGTAGACAATCACAGATAGACGTATTAAACAATACAAACTATTGTATACGAAATTTAAGCTTTTTATTGGGAATAACTAAAATCAAATTACACGTCAAATCAACAAATAATCAACTGCAATTTATTGCAACGATACACGCATATCTCAAACTAAATTTTGTATATAGAAGCTTTCAATTATTGCACAAAGTGAATATTTAGAATAAAACTGTAATTGATTACAATATTCGTTCAACTAATTGTATTATCTATTTATAGTAAAAGATGTTTTTTAACTGATTGTTTTGAAGTTTACGGTAGTCATTAATCACTTAAATGATTTATTGTATAAAACTTACTTGGAAGTCCGCACGAAGAACACACAAAATAAAGAAACATTCCTGGCAATCCATAAATCAATTTCATTTTAGATTGCATTGTCGTGTTGTTCTGAACTAAAATGTCCTGTTGAAAAATATCCTCAATTATTTGACTAAGCTGACAGAAAGCAGACAATGCCACACAGGGCGTTTTCCAAGTGGTGGCACCATTTCCGATTTGTATTGTTCATAAATTGTGTTAAGATCATCCCTTTGTTCTTATATATTTAGAACAATCGTGGTATTTTCTTCCGTGAACAGCAGTGACTATTTCTCTGACTGACATTTTATGCAAAGCTATGTCATGAACGTCTTACATACTTTCATGACTGAAAGTGAAGGTGTGTATGATAGAAATGCAATACTGCTGCAGCTTCTGGAGTTTCACTTCTTTATATTTTTTTAATGCTTAGATACCTTCACACTTTGTATAGATACGCACTAATGGAAATAAATAGCCTGCATATCTGACAATATTGTAAGTCCTTTTTAACAAAATCTTTTATGATGTCGTAAGTACGCAAATATTCTACATATATAATAAATCATTAAAAGCGTGAAAAACGGAGTTTTGGATGTTTGTGTTTAAATGTTTATAGTGTTGATACCATATTAATCTGATAACGTTTTGCTTAATACAACTAAAATTCTTTTAATTTTAAATATAGACAAAGACGTCAATCATACATTCTAAAATTATCTGATATTAACTTTTAAAGTATACAAACATTTACATTTAAGTATGCTTAAAATTTACTTTTGATATAAAAAAATTTTGTTTCAAGAAATATGGTTATTTTATCATGATAAGTTTGGTCGTCATTCCATTTCTGAAGGCATGTATTTTTTAATTTTATTTTTTTGTTTGAGATGTGCGTCATTGCGTGTGTTTTGGCAATAAAGTGTTTGTTGATTTGATGTGTTATTTTATCTCGATGCATATAATATACAGCTAAAATGTTGTATTCACTAGTTTTTATTGCTAAGGACGTATGCGGCAGTTTTAATGAATTATTTATATATATAGAAAATTTGATAATTTTGGTATAAGGCTGAGAGCATCCGTTGTTGATAGAAAAATGAAATAAAAATAATGGGTCACCAGTGTTGCTAATTGATTATTCGCACTATTACAACTGGCCTATTCCAGCATTAGTATAAATAAACAAATAAGGCAATAACACAAAGAAATTGGAGTTAATCGGTTAAACAACTTGCTGAAAACAACCAATATATCTCTCTGTATATATAATACTGATTAAATGTGGTAACAAATTCATTTAAAAAAACACATTAATTCGACTTATTGATTTTTTTAAAATACATTTAAAAAAAAACAAAAAAAAACACATAATTTTACAAATGAAAATCAATTATTAGTTATTCTCATTTAAGTGTGTCCTATTAATAGATTTTGTTCAAATTTACCCAAATGTTTGATGAATTATAACTTTATAAAACAATATAAAATGAACAATATTGGTCACCAGGGCCGTGTTTTCACAATCGCAGTTGAACTGCATATTATAAAATATAATTTAGACAACAGCCAAAACAATATACATAAAAAATCAAAACAATACTTGTACATGTATCGCTGTATGCCAATGCAAAATTCAAATGAAAACACAAATACTGTGTAACGAGGTCAGCAAAAGTAGGTTAATACAGCATCCAACTAAAAGTAATATGCATACAATACATTTAAAGGGTTTAATCAACGGTATTAATTGTAATTATTGACATGACTTTGCCAATATATTACTGTGTGCTAAGGCAAATGTGGGTTAAATTTTTTAACGCAAATAAGAACAAATAATACGTATGTGTATAGCGATCAATTAAAGTTGGTTTTTATAGTATCTAACTAAACACTATTGTATATATTACACTTAAAGGGGCATATAATTGGTACTTATTGTAATTCTTGGCATTACTTGATCAATTCACTGCATTTCATTTGTATGCATATAGTTTTCTATTAGCAATAACATATTATTGGAATTGTGAAGACAGTAAATGCGATTTTTTTAAACATAGTTCGTGTACGATACAAGCATAATCCAACAAATATATTTAATTTGTATGAAAACTTTTACAAACTTCAAAATAGTGTGCATGCGGATAGAGATATTACAGAAGACAATGGAGATGTATGTGTAAAACAATTATTTACTACATTAATGAACTTCGTTAATGATTTTTTTGAAATTAAAATAACCTTTTTGTATTTGAAACTCCACTCCAATATATTAATACTGAAATTAATATTGTTTTTAAAAAAAATCTACCTTGACTCACTTAAAAAAAACAACATTTTAACAACGAACGCGGCAGTTTTAATTATTTTTTGGTACACATAGACTTTTCTAGTTTGTGTAAGTTTAATAGAGCCGTCATTGGCTGATATAAAAAATGAAATAAAAATCGAGGGTCACCAGAGTTGTTATTTGTTTTTATTGTGCCTTAAATAATAATATTGTGTGGGTTTAAGGCCCAATAAATAAACGTCTGGGTTTACCTCACATAAAGGCCACAATAAAGCACAAAAGGGAGAAAACTGATGATTTTTTCACTTTATACTTTATAACTATGATTGTTGATTTCATATCATAAAACATCGAATGGATATCAACAACTGATACATTTTGAGGTAAATGAAAAATATATATAATTTATAAATTTCAAATATAAAAAGTCATTCAATTCATATTAAAAATTATACCTTATTAGTTACCTTCCTGTACTTAGATTTGATCCCAAATTTAACAAATGGTGCATGTTTTAAAAGCATAAAAAAACAAACATTCTTAGATAATTTTGTTCTCGGTGTGAAAGAATGATTGTAGAAATGAGAGTTTTATTTTGAGCCACGTCATGCGAGAATGGGTTTTATACGAGCGTAGCTCCAGACCAGTCTGAACATAAGCTATAAAGTCACGCAATATTTCGTGATCTAAAAAAGATGTCATGGTACATATGGCATAAGGCCCATGATTGCATGACGCGGCCCTTTTTTATCACACATTAGCAAGAATGCCCGGTATCCTTCGCCGTGTGCGCTGGGCAGCGTGCGTCGGGCGGCGCAATTGTTTAGCCCAGTTACCACTCCAAAATCTACATAAGTGCTCATTCTTGCCGAATGTTTTGATTTACAATATCAAATTCGATATCCAAGGAAGACCCAATATAAGAAAACATACAGGTATTACCACTCTAGAAGTTTCATTTTTAATCGTGATGAAACTTGGTCAGAAGGCTTATCTTGACAAAATATAGGAATAGATTGAAATGAGCTCAATATGTTCAAAAACTGGTCATCAGTAAAAACAACAACTTATGAACACTCTAGATACATCATATGTGACCTTATTTCGTTGCAATTTAGTCCGGATGTGTGCCTCTACTATATCTAAGCATTGTTTAGAAATGTATGGGTCATCGGAAGAAAATAACTAGGGCACCAATTCAAAACTTGAAATGTATTGTACCACTTAAAAATAGGGGAGCGTTTAAGAACAACATGACCCTTTTGTTAATTCAAACATAATAAGCGTTAATTTTCCAATTTGCAAATAACTGATTTACATATATAATTGTTAACCGACTTAATAATAACCTTAAACGACGTTCTAAATTAAAGCCCAACATTCTCAAATATGGTAATCTGTTTAATCAAGAGGATATTAATAAAAGCACAAACCAAAATCCTCGAAACCTCAGCAGAGCCGGCAGTCGCTTGTCTGATGAGGTTTGAATCTTAACAGACAGTAAGTCTATCTTTTATAAACGCATGCTTATTTCGTGTACATTTGTCTTTGTACAGAGTCTGATAAACTAGCTAAATAAAGGCTTGTACAATTGCTATTTATCGGTCAATGAACATTTATCTCGTGGCAAATTGGTTATTGACTGAACACAAACGGTTAAGAGAACACTATTTATAAAATAAACTGTTTTGACGGACATAGATCGGCGAATTTTCGTAAGATAATAAGTGACTACTCAGCCTACAGCATCCATCAACTGCCGAACCGTCTAATACAAACATGTGTCAATATCAACACTAAACCTGCCCAATGCCTGTTTGGTTAGGAAAGGTATATCAAAGTAAAAACATAGAATAAGACGCGACAATGCACAATCAGAGGGCGGTCTGAAACTGGGTGTTTAAGACATTTACAAACATTCAGCACCTTCATGCTGTCGATGGTTGGTAGTTAGTCGCATGCCATACTTGACTTGTGTACAATTTAACACAAGCACTTATTGTTGATTAGGGTTTCAATGCAATAAGATTCAATTAGATTCCATGTATTGTATAATGAGGCATCCAGCCTATATAATACAACAATACAGCATACATCTTTAAACAGAATGTTAAGTGATTGGTGAAATATTTACAATAATATAAGTTCAATTTTGGCGAATAGTTTTACCTTTCCTAAAGTGCATTATAGATAAACATAGCAAGATTGCGTATATGATTAACATCCTCATGAGACATAGGACAGTTAAACATTTCAAAACTTGTATTACTTATATATTGAACAGACAAATACTTAACTCTCAGTTTCTTATAAAGCGGACAGATCATACCAAAATGGTATTCGTCTACCAAAATGCACCACAAAAAACACTGTTCTATTGTGTTTTTAAATACTATAATGTCATCTTTTTCTACCGTCAACCACTGAAATGAACCTCGGTACCTAGCATAACGTTTTTTAAATTAACTTAAATTAATAACAATTATGTACACTTCTGCTTTAAGCATACTTTTAAAACTTACATAGTGACAGTTTACTGGTATTCAACCATTCTATAACCCACTTCTGGATATACATGTTCTTATCTTAAAGACTCTGGATATAAATAAACACAAATACACGTTCACTGCCAACACACTGTGCATCCCAAACATAACACATTCTATTTCATAGAGATTAGTTCTACAAATGGTTGTAACCCAATTAAAATAACCAAAACTAGCATAATATATTAAAATTTCACAGCAAAAATGACCATATTTATCACAAAGCATTTTGAACAATAAACTCTCAATAAGTTTTTAATGCAAAGTTTAGCATCAAAAAATGGATATCTACCCCAATCCTCAACAACTGCATTATAACGCGAATGCGTGCTTACATCTACAATTATTTTACCAGCAAAATATGTACAGTCTTTACACACACAAAATACTTCAAATCCCAAATTACTTATCCATATAAATCGTTGCAATTTTAGACTCTTACAATTTAAAGATAGTTTTTTAAAACTTTAAACGTTTAAGGAGTAAACAACATAAACGTTAACTTAATAAAGCTCTGGCCTTCACAGAAATCTATTCAGCCACTTGTATGTAGATAGAGTACTAGAAAAAAAAATCCGACCTTATTGAAACCATTTACAATTTTAAGAGGTGTGTTAACGTATGTCCGTTGTTCACGGAAATCAAATCACCAGCCAATTAAAACAACTACCACCTGTGTTTTTCTAACATCAATATTGTATACATGTGTATGTGATAACAACACGTGTGTTTATTCTTCTCTTTAAAAAAGAACTATTGCCTTAGTTGTGATTTGAGTGCAGAGACGATTACATTTTGTGCACACAATAAACTGAATATCTGATTGTTTTGTTAATCGTTAATGGACGTTTTCAAACCAAAATATGCATGCAATTAAGGTTAAAATAAGATAAAACCTATGATTTGATTGGTTTATGTTCACGAAATCTTCTTGGTTGGTAGGTACCTTCTAAAAAGAGTTACAAGCAACACTGAGTATTTAAAACAAAAACGCTTCCTGTTTCATGCGAACCACTGAAGAAAAAACATGAACAAGTTTCTAGATTATAACAAGGATTCCACAAGGCATCGAATGATAAGGCAGTTATGCGTATCCGCAACCACCGCCGCAACCGCCAGCGTAGGATAAAAAACAATGTACACCACCGCCGGCACCACCACCGCCACCATTGAGAAACATAACACATCAAAAGCAGTTGTTCGCAAAAGATTTACAAGGATTTTCCGATACAGTTACACCGGTGGTCCTTCAATAACCTTTCACATGATGATTTCAGTGTCAACTGGTAGTAATCAGTATTCCGAAAAAACGTTTGCAATTTACATGTTGTTCTTTAAATCCACTTTGTTACCGTTATTGATATTTATTTTACAGCGTGCAAGAAATATTTGTAACAGACTTTTGCAAGCATCATACTAGAAGAATTCAACCTTATGTTTATAGAATAGGTTGGCTTGACAATCGATGGCATACCAGCACCATCTTGTCCAAAATGCCCCTGCCCTTGGAAATTTGAAAACAAGCCTTTGCCAGCTGGTAGTACGAGGAGTTTCCACTGAATTGATGCGAATAATAAATATTTAAACGCAGAGATCTAAATACTCTTGACTGATGTAAAATACGTGCAGTTTGACTTAAGGTCAAAGATTACAAATTTGATGGCTTATTTATAATTTAGCCATTTGTTCAATATCCATCAAGGGATTCTGTAATAACTTTCTACAACTGTTCTCCTTTATCTGGCTGTGTGTCACAGGTAAGACTCTTATCTCTAGAACAAGGTCAAAGTCACACATGGAGGTCAAATGTTACAAAGTTCTCAATCATCTGGCGTTAAGTTACCTTCAAGACCCATTTCCGTAGAGGCAAGGTCAAGGTCACACATGTAGGTCAAATATCACACATTTGATGATTAATTCATAATTTAGCATTAACTTCACTGTGTATCAAGAGATTCTGTAATAACTCTTTACCAGTGTTTTCCTTTATTTGGCTGTGCGTCACAGGTATGCATCAAGTCTCTAGGGTCAAGGTCAACGTCACACATTGAGGTCAAATCTTACAAGTTTTGATTAAATATGCCTTATTTTGTTAGTATTGTTATGCCGTATAACAAAGACAACAAGGGTTCATAAAAGTTTCTATACTTTTACTTTCACTTCCATTATGGCAAAATATTATAACAAAATATCCCATACAATTAATAATCCACAATATAATCAACAACGATATTCATACCTCCATCTCACGACTTTGCAACCTTTCTTAAATGTTTATATACATATAAAGTATTTTAAGTATTTAATCAAATATTAATCTTTATCCGTTTAAGCTATATTCGAAACTGAAAATTGTTTATGTTTGACCCCGCTATTTATACTAAACCGGGCGTGACGTCAATGACATGTGACGCCGTTTTTTATAAAAATAGCTACCAATGAACGTCATACTTAATGGCGGATTTACTGAAGGAATGAAATGCAAGCGTGAACAACAATATTATACAAATACAATGACAAAAACGTAAGTTAAGCAATATACATTAATTTAAATCAATAAATATGATGTTTATGCATATTGTGCATAACAAGTTATGTATGTAATAAGCATTTTAATTTAATGAAGAGTGTTTGTTTACATTACACTTAATATTACGGAATGGGTGGGGTAACTTCCTAGCAGTATTCTACCATACATCAATGGGTTTGCACCCATCCATAAACAACACATACATTTGCCGGGGATATCAATTTAAATAATTATCTTGTTAGTATCAAGTTTTATACTGAATGAATCTGTTGCATACATGCAAATGCTTACCAAGGAATGTGTTGGCGGCGAAATAGGCACACTTAAAGCTTGTGCATGCCACCAATGTGTTCGTTTATCCCAGAGGGTTCCAATAGATTTCAGGACATTTTTCGAAATCAAGACTGCTCTTCGTGGTGAACGTTTCCAATCTGTAGATAATCTAAAATTTGCAACCCGGCGAATTATGTTGCAAATCTGACGGTGTACGCCGAGCGGCATATAGTAACATACATGTATTTAAAACGTATCTAAATATGTAATTTATATGTTGTTACATAGTCCAGTGTCACATTGTCTATTCGACTGGAGGTGTATATCACGGTCATTTGCGACTTTATCACCGCTAAATTTGATAAAAGGAGATACACATGGTGTCGGTTGGTGGTGATTCATTAGATAAATATATCTCACGTGATACACAGGTGGCCATAATCATCAACGTTTTACTGATATATGTGATTAGAACAAAGGCCTAGGCCGAGTAATTACGATTAGCATATTTAGTTTTAAACGGAAGTTAACACACCCAACAGACTTATTGAAACAAAACGCATTTGTTTTGGACAAAGCTGCTGTCAACAAACAAGGTTTGTTTGTAGATTTTTATATTTAAACAAAAATGATGAAATATATATGATTATTTTCCCAGGAGACTAATATCTTGTTTTCAGGTGTTCAAATAGTTAAATTTGAATCGCTATTAAATTTAATATTATAAACGTTTAATTATGAATACCTAAATGATAAGATGAACATACTGAATGCGTCAGAAATAACTCGACAGTACTCAATTGTGTTTAGCATGCGTACGAATAGGCGTTATGCATTCGTCACTGTCAATGTCAATGTTTTAAGTAACATGACATTAATGGTAGAGAGATGTCGCACATCGAGTCTTCTAGTACTGTTCAATTTTTGCTACAAGTGACGAACTTCTTTGTAAATTTTATATAAAGGTATTTATATATACTTCTGAAATATTGTTTGCATTTAAAATGCATGCATACATGTATTCCCAGTTATACTAATAAGGGCGTCCAATGTTTGAAAATTAAATAAAATTATTTAATAGACATGTTCGCAGATATTGGCATTCAAAGAAAGAAATAAGCAGACACAAATCTAACGGGGTTCGAACCAGTGGTCTTTGTTTTGGAAGGCTTGAGTCAAATTGATAGTCTCGGATTCTTTAATAGCAACAGTAGCTGACTCTTAAATGTGATTGTTAAATAAATAAAAAACAGCAACATGTTTTATTCCGTTACTATGCTAGCTTCACATTACTTTTACATGATCACGACTATAAAATTCGCCGTTAAGCCATTTGACACTGATCACAACGGTCTTCTATCCTGTTTATAATTTGGACAGTATGTACTATTTACACATAGAGGCAATTCTATTGCAACATTGACATTTTAATAATTTCTCGATTATAAATAATCGGATGTCGCAAAAAATAATGTTATAATCCTCAATAACTTAATATCATTTTATTCACAATCCGATGATCTATCATGAAACGAGCAATGTCAGAACAATAGGCAAAATGTCAACAACTTGATATCTTGAGCCTTTTGAGCCTCTAAATTTCAGCTAATGAACAGTATTATTATAGATACCCTTTTGTCTTCTTCGGAAACGGCGTTTTCGTGATGCTGTACTTATGTCAAACATGCGAAATCTCCAGGTCACTGTTTACCACAGGTATTCAATGGAAACCTCACACACCATGTTTATTATCTATCAACACTGTCAAACACACCCACATCACCTGATCTCATTTTGACCCTGATATTGACCTTTTTTGTCCTTGAACTAATTTAGAAGGTCAAAATACTAATTCAGATATACAAAATACTTGGTTACCTCAAAATGACGCGTTTTTTTCTAATATAATTACCGCTTTCTTCAAAGCATTTATTACACAAAATTGGGTATACAATTTGTTGTACATTATTATAGTCTA
>VMBQ01010895.1:5675-20309 GCA_007657795.1 Dreissena rostriformis | reverse complement strand
AATAGTGAATAAAATGGCCTCAACGTCTATGAGTTCAATTCAAAAGGGCTGCGATTTTATCTTTGACTATTCTTGTTTTACTTGTGAGGGAAATGGCAGAAACACAGAGGCTGGAGTTTACTGTAAGGACTGTTGCAAATGTTATTGTGGTAATTGTGTGGAGCACCATAACTTCCTTTACAAGAAGCATGCAACTTTGGGGAAAGAAAACATCAGCCAATGGCCTGTTTTGAACTCATCAATTGATGATTCAGAACTCTGTAAGGAGCACAAAAAAGAAAAGATAACAGAATTTTGTGAAAACCACGGCGAGCTGCTGTGTCATGTCTGTCATATCTACAACCATAAGTAAGTACGAGTAGAAACTACTTATCTAGTGTTTATTTTTACAGAGTGTGTCTACCTAATACGTTTTCATACAATAAGGCCCATCTGAGATAACCATTCTTTTTTTCCTACAGTAGAAATACTACCAATAATTCAAATTATCAGTGGATCTGTGTACATGCTTTATGTTTTCGGTATTAATTTTATTTACGCTCAATATTGACCTAGATTTCGCCCGATAATTTATTAATTTATGACGCGGTAATAGTGAACGGCAATCGAATCAATATTTATGGAATGCAAATACACTGTAATTGTAAACATAAACCAACCAGTTGTGCACTCTTTCTTAAGTTTACAATGTTCACAGTTGTTTAAATTAAACTGTTAAAATAAACGTATATATGTTTATCAAAAACCTACACTCTATAACTGAACATAATTTTGCACAATTTTCTTCCTTTTGTAGTATTATCCTAATGTTATGAGAGTTCGTAGAATACAATAACTATTATGTTTGATCTTTGTAATCCCGGAACGAATAACAATGCCGATATGGGGTTCAAGTCGTTCGAAACGTTCATTAAACAATTGTAAACGATTGCCCGTCAATAGTATAAATTTGATGTAAATTGTGTGTACGAGTTCACTCCATTATGTGGTAAATTTCTTTTATTTTAAACAAATAGATGAAAGGTCCCAATTATCGTCTGTTACAAACGAAGCTGACCCATTTATAATTCTTTCAAAATCACTTACAATATCAATCGTTTTTTAACGAAACTATCATTGGTTAATAAAATGGACCAGTGATGTTTTTACCGAAGATAAGTGGTATACTGGAAATCCATGTGCGTTCGTCAGTCTGTACGTCCGTAGGGACAAACTTGTACGAAGGCGTTCTTATACAAAACTTGTTAACGTACACGATTCAAACTTAGGGTCATCGTTCCTTAGTATATGAAGTTGTTCAAATCATGCTCATATGATCAAAAGTGGCAAAATACTATATTAATTTATTGAACATCAGTAGTGGTTTAGAAATATGTCAATGCCTATGTTTAAATATTAATTTTATTTATTAAGTATTCAGCATCCCGACTTAAACTATACTAGTTAAACATACACCGATCGACCGAATGACAGGTATAAATACCAATATACCCATAATTTGTTTGAATGGGAAACAAATGGGAAAATATGTTTTCGATAACAAGACCCTTAATATTATTATGTGCTTATAACGAATGCCATGTAAACTACACAATATGTTTGTTATTAACTTGGATTGCTCGTTTTCACAGAAAATGCAGCGATGTGGTACTCATATCGGATGCAGTGAAAACTCTTCACAAGAAAGGGAAGTTCAAGCAGTTGTCATCAACTATTGATACTTTACATCAACAATTGAATAAACAGCAAGACGACTTTGCAGACAGCATGAAGTCTCTTGAGAAATCCTACCAGAATATTCTGAAAGAAATTACGTCGCTACGGAAGAAAATCAATGACTTGTTAGATCAACTGCAGAAGAATACAATCAAAGAGTTGGATACATTATTGAGTACTTTTAGGACATCTATTCAAAGTGACATTGGTAAGTGTGCTGAGTCTATTGACAGGATTAAACGTGTACAAGAAGACTGGCTAAAAATGAAGGACAAAAGTGAAACGACCAATTTCATCATTTACAACAAATGCATTGAACAGTCATTCAACACAGAATCAGTTTTAAAAGAAATGGCAGCAAAGAACCAAATGACATTGACCTTTGAAACTGATACAACGATCCAAAAAACGCTTGGCGCTCTGTCAGGATTGGGACGAATTCATAAACCAGTTGTGGTGTCTGATACAAATCGAGTCTTTACAACTAAAAGTAGTAAAAAGTACAATGTGAGTAAGAAGGATAAAGAAAAATGCTGTATATCAGGTATCTGCGAGACATCTACTGGAGAGCTCCTCATTACAGACATTTGCAACAAAAAATTGAAGCTTCTGGATCAGACATACCGTGTGGTTGCCCACTGTGACTTGCATGTTCAACCAATGTCAATGTGCAGTATCGATTCCAGTCTTGTGGCCCTCACTCTGGGTTCCAGTGGGATGATCTACTTCATCAGAGTAACAAATGGTCAAATCGTGCGGGAAAGAACACTAGGACTCGAACATGACTGTCATGGTATTGCCCATAACCAAGGCAAACTGTACATTACATCAGGGCAGGCACTGTTCCACTACACGATGGACATGATATTGGTGAGCAAGGTGTACGAAGATACATCGGGTAGATGTGAAGGTAATTATTGTTAATATACTTTTTCATATTAGACGTATTACAATGAAACCAATAGGCAAAAACTAACTTATAAAAATGAATCGGTTTGGTAATCAGCTTGACATATTGTACCAAGCCATAACATGAGCTTGTATGTGCATTTTTACTAAAAGTACTTACTATACAACAATAATATTGAAACAGAATATTAAATTGCTAAATATATATTGCAGGAAGACATACATGTGTGTAATTAAAGCAATCCATTTACACAAAGCCCATGTTACAGCATTAAAGAAACAAAGAACGCTGATAAATAATATTTTACATGCATAATGCTTTATGTAAATACAGTTTGTACTTTACTTTTGCTATAATTAACATCACACGTTCTATGTATTTCTTACATATTATTACTCGTTTAAACTACATTGTATTTGCAAGAAATCAATAAACCGGGATTTGTTTTATTACTGCCGCGTGTATGATTATGTCATGGTTTATATGGAACACATCATATACCCTGTCTTTTATTATAAAGTTACCTCCTGTGCAGTGAGTCCAGACGGAGACAGGATATATGTGGTCAACGAGTCCAGTAATCAGCTGGTCACACTGTCCAAGGATGGCACAGTGATTTCAAGAGTGTCTAAACATTCTTCATCATATTTTGAATTGCCAATATTGAGAGGATTGTATGGCCAACCTAGCGTCTACACCACCGACTCAGGACAAGTTCTGGTTTGTGGAGTCCTGAACAAGGGAATCATTCAGGTTGACAGAGATGGGAGACAGATACTAGCAGAGATTGTCACAAGCAAGGATGGTGTTAGAGATCCGATATCAGTATACTATAGTGAACATACAGGCTCACTCCTTGTAGGAATGAGAATGAATGATAACATACTTGTGTTTAAGGTACAATAACTGTAGAAGACGACTACAGCACTACACTTATAAAAGTATGCATTATATGAATAGATGAAAGAAGATTTCAACTATACAATATATCATTATATATTAGAAGTATTGTTATTATTTGTTTAACAGTTCGATAGATTGAATACATATCCCATGATGTTTTCTAAATAAAAGTATTATTCAGTTCTTCAAAAATTCTTACTGCTGGTATTAAAAAATACGATAGATGTTATATGAATCGCTCTGAAAGACTGAGTGGCATTAGTTTTCATGTGCAATGTTAGCCTTTGTAAATATCGTGGATCTGTCGTATTTAATACATCGAAGGGGCCCGTAGAAATTCATAAACTGATTAATGCTATGTATAAATGAAGGAAGTCATTAAATATAAGACAATTTATATATTTTTTTTATTGTTATTTAATACAGTGTTATAGTGTGTATCTATGTTTCCCATACTTTGTTTTCCACCATGCAATATTTAAATTAAGAGTTATTAAGAGTTTAGAATTTTCAATGCAGTTCATACACCGATGACAAAAAAGCTCTCACTGCTTCTTAAATAACTCTCCTTACATTACTTTACTTCGAGGGATTAACGAATAGATGTAATAGGACATGCTCACAAAACTGATGGATACTTATTTTCATGTACAGTGGTGACTTTTGTATGTATTGGTAAACACATTTGTTAATAATCTGTTAAATAATATTTTGTGCACTTTTTATGCCATTGTACGCATACTAAAGTATTAATGATCTGTTACGATAATGCTTGTTTTTAACCTTCAATTTAATTGTATGTGTGTTAAAAAAAAAAAACATTATTTTGTAATTGTCCAAACATATTTAGGTATAGTGACACATGAGGTCTTCCCAACCACTCGACCAGAACACAAATGGTGCAGAAGCTGCGGGATTCAGGATGCTGCCCCACTGATATTATGCACGTCACAAGAACGTACAAAGCATGATTTACTACAGCAACATATCTCTCCAAACAAAAAATATATGTTCAATTATTTGAACAGGCCCTCGAATTTCAAACAGTTATGAATCCATCCTTTTATCCAGCAAGTCTCATAACAACATGTACAACGAAAGCATCTTCGTTTAGTCTCACATACAGCCGCAGCGTTTTTGAATCCCGAACAAAAGCAG
This sequence comes from Dreissena rostriformis, assembly GCA_007657795.1. NCBI lineage: Eukaryota > Metazoa > Mollusca > Bivalvia > Myida > Dreissenidae > Dreissena > Dreissena rostriformis. The sequence goes on along the minus strand of VMBQ01010895.1, from coordinate 15,622 downwards.
CTTCCTCATGAAGTTCCAGCACATCGAAATCCAGAAGCAGCCGCGTTCCCCACCCACTTTGACTTAAACTGTGTAGTGCTGTCTTTCGAGGAAACCGTTAACATCTCACATCTAAACGTATACTACAGAGATGTTGAAAAATAAATCAATGTTATCAATTCCCATGATCACATTACGTTCAAATACCGTTTCATTGTGCCATTGTGTTTTGTTGCTTCAATTCACCCTACACTTTCGCTTTGAAAAGTAGCCGTTAGCTGGTGCACAGCTGGTAGAAGTACATGTCGAATGTGTAATAACAAAAATATTGATTATGTATTTGAAGTGCAGAAATTATTATTTTAAGTATAAATGTCTCACTTATTTTTTTATTTTGTTAACGTTTGTGCTTTAAAATGTTCTTGTTTGTAGTTTATTTGCGAATTATTTCTTAAGAGAAAATATGCACAGACGCTAGCGAATGAAATCAGGTCGTATCTCATTTGCATAGTATACTACCGTAAATCAATAACATTTTGCGGCAATTATTTGTTGTTTTTCTTTATATATTTTTTATTTGCATGTGGCATAATAAATAGACTAAATGGTTGTTGACTTTTGATATCATGTGATATCAGACTCGTCCGATATGGAATGCGAAAAGGCTCGGAAATCCTCGACTTATCAGCCTCGTTTGATATCACATGATATAAAAAGTCACCAGCCATATATTTTTCTATTTACGCCAGAAGTACAGTGGCTATCGACAAAATCAGAAGTGTATCGTATATTAATGTCAAATGATTCAATGTGTTAAACAAGCGACATTTTTTGGATATGTTATGTATTCACAAGTATGCATACAAATCTATGAGCAATGCAAATGCTTCGGACATGCTTTGCAAAATTCACATAGGCTCAAAAACTCAAAGCAACATAGTATACAACACTCAACAAAAGTTATAAATAAAGCACCAAATAGAAATCGAATTTTCTTTATATGAAATAAATATGGCTATTTGAACCATTAGATGCTTTCGTGATTAGAAATATTTTGGTGTGAACACTTGTATGATAATATTATCATAAAAACTGCAGATAGTACAAGTTGAAATTCTTATCAAGACCAACTACATGTATTTACATGTATTCCCACTTGATGCAATATAACTTCTTCCGTGCAAGGCTTGGCATACAGCAGTCATGAAAAGAATATAAATTTAGAAAAACGTAAAAACATTTCGTCCAGATGATAAAAAGGCCATAATTGCGCGAAGGGTACATCTTTTCTTATCTTCTTGCAATATGTTTTCAAATTGTTCCGTTGCCAAACAACGTATTTCAGGAGCTCTTCAGTTTTGTTATTGTTTTCCTATATTTGCTCACTCTATTTGTAATTCTCATATTCGATATTAACACATACATCCATTTATCAAAATAACTGTTCACGTTTTTTTTAGACCGAACATGTTTCTTCAAAAATATTCTTGATATCAAAGTCTAAACAATATTTGAGCTTTCATAATGTTTTCAAACACTGCAATAGTGCAGTAATATAAATACAAATGTAATATTAAATTCGTTACATCTCATTCGGGCGCCATATTCCTACAAACACATATTCTTCAGCAGTAAACGTACGGATGATAAGCATTACACCACAAGTCGTGGGCACGACGGTTTTTTTCCAGAAACATTCCGAATACGTTAAACCACAGTTGCGCATGTGCAAACTAGAATGCACTTCCGCTTCCGCCTATTGCCCCCGTGTTCGGGTTGACCGCTTCGCACGAGCGCGTCGCGTGGTTGTAATATCCGGTCGTGCACGTGACGATGGCGACGGTTCGAGACTTGTAGCAGACGATATAATATTCGGTGCCCTCTCGACCCGGGAAATTGTTGCTTCCGTCTTGTTTACTGGCGCACGACGGGTAGTTTTCTTCGCACGGGGCGCACGTGCTGTTGAAACACTGGTTCTCAACATACTCGCCTAAAATATAATAAAGGGGGACAAATAAATATGGTAAACACATTCAGATAGTACGAGATACTTGTCTTCGATCAAAATATAATCGGTCAAATAAGTGTCGCATTATATATTTGCAAATTAAACTTAACCTTACATTACAAAGCAACAACCATAAATATATTTCGATTAAGAGTTGTTTGTATCCAAAAAAAAACAAGGATTGTGGGTTCTTATGCATAGGAATACACACGCTTATTTTCACATGTCCCTAGCAATTTACAGGTGATATATTCATATTAAGAATAACGCTAGAATAAACTTCCATANTCTCACCACCTTTCTCCACGACAAACTTACCATCCCGAAACAAACTCACCATTCTGAGTGTAAATTCACTCAACATCCCAACTACTTCAACAAACTCCCTACTAACCAACTCTCTCCCGCCCAACTAACACCCCGCCACCGTACCTGCGTCAATAACGTTAGCGCACTCGCGGGTCGCCGGATCGAACAGCGACACCTGACACACCTCCACCGCCACCGTGCGGTTCTGGAAACACTTGACGTAGTACTGGGAGTTCGGACGTGTCGGGAATGCGTTGTTGCCGTCGGGGAGGCCTATACAGCTTGGTAGACGTTCCTGACACGGCGTGCAGTTGACGGCATTTTGGAGGCATTGGGTCTGTAGGTACTCGCCTGGGTGATACGAAACACAAATTATTATAGTTTGTTTTTTAAATAAATGACTCAAACAATAAGTCGATAATTAAATCAAAGAAAGAAAAAAGAACTTCCAGACTTACGTTATGTGTTAATGAATATATCGAAAATAAAATGAGAGTCATTGAGTGAAACGAATGTTTCCGTTTAAAGGAAGTCTTTTCTAAACGAAAATTTACTCTAGCAGGCAAGTGTCGTCCCTGGTTCGCCTGTGTAGATTACACATGCTAATATGGGACGACATTTTAAGCCCATGAATTAAGCCCCATTTTTTTCCAGATTTTTTTTAAATATCGAGCACCACGCAGTCCCACTCACATGGCGCTTGGGGCTCGAATCGGATGCCACACCGGACGTCGGAGAAGTTTTTGCACGTGTTGTTCCCTTCGTGGAAGAGTTGCGGGTAGCGGCACTCACGGAGGTAACTTCCGCCCACAGCGTTCCGGCAATCGTAGTACTGGGCACAGTTCTGCTGATGCGCTACGATGGCTTTCGGGTTGGCGATGCAGTATTGGGCGGCCATTTCTGGAGTTGAGGAGTAAAATCAAGTTGAATATTCCAGAATCTATTGCTTGGTTGGGGTGAGAAGATGTTGGAATATTTACACATCAACCATAAGACTATCATGGCATTACTTGAAGTCGAAGTAGCCGTTTGGAGCGGTATCTATAATCTTGATACACGGCGTTTAACTTTTGCAATATGATAGAAAAACGTCAGATTGAACAAATTAGCATACGCACAGATCTAGGATCACAAAACGAAAAGGGCAGGGTAGAAAGCCGGATCCCATCTTAATGACAATATTAACAATTTAATAAATATAGCGAATTCCTTAGCCCAATACTTGTAATTAAGGTTAAAGATCATAGTGTGTTTATTTTTCATTTAATATTAGCAAAACTCTATTACAGTTAAACATGCTCTTTGAAGAGTCGATACTCACGTTCATCCAAGATCACGTTGCACTCTCGCCTGTCCGGGAAGAAAACCCCAACCGCGCACCGCAGCGTGGCCACCGTCCTTCCGGCCTGGCAGACGATGTACTCATCGGTGAGCTCGCGCCCCGGATACGCATGGTCGCCGTCCGGAAGTCCTCCGCAGCTAGGGTACTTCTGCTGGCAGGCGACGCATCCTGGCTGGCGAGGGTCGCATATGTTCTGTAGGTACTGACCTACGAAATAAACACACGAGTAAGTAAGAATAGATCTAGTTTGAGCTTGGACGAACAGGTGCTATTAACAATACAGCTTCTTTTTTACCTCGGCGTATGACCTTGACCTGTATATTGACGGGTCATGTATGTTATGTAGATACTGGCCTATGTAAAAAAAATCAAAACGCATAAGTAGGGTTCTAAAACGTGGTGCTTAACGTTTCCTTACTAAACCTCGACGTATAACCTTGACTCCATATTTACGGGTTGAATATGTTCTGCAGGTACAGGCATATGGAACTAAATTCACATGTACAAATGTCCATAGGCGAAATAATAAAAATGTGCATGCCACAATCGACGTGTTGCACGTGACCTACATGGCTCCGCCGGTTCCATCCGGAGCCCGCACGCGACCTTCGTGAAGTTCTGACAGACGAGAGTGTTAGTGTCGAACAGCATCGGGTACGGGCACTCTCTGAGGTAGGTGCCGGCGACCACGCTGTCCGGGCTGCAATCAAAGTACTGAGCGCAGTTCAGAGGGTTTGCCACGATCACGCCGGGGTTCTCCTGGCAGAATATCTGGATGGATGCTGAATCAGACGATAAATGCTAGCAAATTGTAGGAAGATTCCCCCTTATGAAATATATAAATGCCAGTGATGTTGATTCCTTTTTCAGAAGCCTCATTTTTCAAATTGTAACACAAACCTTACTATAAAAAGTAACACAAACCTTACTATAAATAGTAACACAAACCTTACTAAAAAAAAGTAACACAAACCTTACTACTTATAGTTACACAAACCTTACTACTAATAGTAACACAAACCTTACTATTAATAGTAACACAAACCTTACTATAAATAGTAACACAAACCTTACTACTAATAGTAACACAAACCTTACTACTAATAGTAACACAAACCTTACTATAAATAGTAACACAAACCTTACTATAAATAGTAACACAAACCTTACAGCTAATAGTAACACAAACCTTACAACTAATAGTAACACAAACTTTACTACTGATAGTAACACAAACCTTACTATTAATAGTAATATAAACCTTACTACTAATGGTAACACAATTACGACAATATATTTTGTGTTCGAATGATGATTTTTTTCAATTCAATGGAAAACAACAATTGCAAGCTTAAAATTAAAAAAAAAAACTTGAAATCTTTAAAACTTAGAATCATCAAATAAAAACGATGTTTAGTTAGAATTTGGTGTGCTAACACCTACAGCATCACTGAAAAGGGAAATAATTCTCATACATCATCTTTATAGCTTTTTCATTAACGGACTTCTACATACCCGAGTCCAATCTGATCACGCATGCGCGTTTCACTGGGTCGAAATAGCCACTCTGNTGTCCACTAGATAAAGCGTCGCGCGACGCGAAACGATATTTTGGGAACCTACGAGGATTGCTTATATAGCTAAAAAATACATCCGCCTTAAACATGAGCGTCCGTGGTCGAGTGGTCTAAACAGGTAGCTTTTTACTCTAGGACTCCAGGAATCCGGGGGTCAGTGGTTCGAGCCCTGTTGAGGGTTACTTTTTTTCCTTTTTTTAAATTGTATTCTTGTTTTTTACTGGAGATTTTTAGTTCAAATGTTTAAATTTATCAATATAAAGCATTTAAAGCATTTAATGACAAGCTTCAATACATGCCAAAATCTAGTGGACAGTCCCTTTAAAACTGCAGATAGTACAAGTTGAAATTCTTATCAATACCTACTTACTACATGCATTTACATGTATTTTCACTTTATGCTATATAACTTTTTCCGTGCAAGACTGGGCATACAGCATTCACGAAAAGAATATAAATTTTGAAACGCGTAAAAACATTCTGTCCTGATGATAAAAAGGCCATTATTGCGAAAAGGGTACATCTGTTCATATCTTATTGCAGTATGTTTCAAATAGTTCCTTTGCCAAACAACGTATTTCAGGACTTCTTCAGTTTTGTTCTATTTCCTATATTCGGTCACTCCATTTGTAATTCTCATATACGAAGAACACAATCGCATTGCATCTAAATAAATGTTAACGCTTTTTATAGACCAAACATGTTTCTTAAAAACATTTCTTGATATCAAAGTCTAAACAATATTTGAGTTTTCATTATGTTTTTTTCAAACACTGCAATATTGCAGTAATATAAATACAAATGTAATATTAAATTCGTTACATCTCATACGGACGCTATCTGCTTACAAACACATATTCTTCAGAAGTAAACGTACGGATGATAAGCATTACACCACAAGTCGTGGGCACGACGGTTTTTTTCCAGAAACATTCCAAAAACGTTAAACCACAGTTGCGCATGCGCAAACTAGAATGCACTTCCGCTGCCGCCTATTGCCCCCGTGTTCGGGTTGACTGCTTCGCATGAGCGCGTCGCGTGGTTGTAATATCCGGTCGTGCACGTGACGATGGCAACGGTTCGAGACTTGTAGCAGACGATATAATACTCGGTTCCCTCTCGACCCGGGAAATTGTTGCTTCCGTCTTGTTTACTGGCGCACGACGGATAGTTTTCTTCGCACGGGGCGCACGTGCTGTTGAAACACTGGTTCTCTACGTACTCGCCTAAAATTTAATAAACGGAGAAAAATCAATATGGTAAAACAAATTCAGATATCTCTTTGATCAATAAATAATCGAACATTTTCCTTCGCATAATATGTAAAACCTCTTAAATGTTACATCCAATACAAAGCAATAAAAAAAAAGATTAAGTATAGTTTTTAGCAAGAAAACAACAATTCTGGGTTGTCGTGCTCAGGAATATACACGCATACGTTTCACACGTCCATAGCGAACTGCAGGTATTAAATAAAGAATACCACTAAAATCAACTCCAAGATTTTCAAAAACAACCACTTACATGGCGCCTTGGGTTCGTATCTTGTGTCGCACGTGATCTCTGTGAAGAGTTGACAACTCGTGCCGCCGTAGCCGAACAGGCGCGGGTACTTGCACTCCTGGAGGTGGGGCACTCCAAGGCCCTGACGAGCCCCGGGGTCGCTGCAGTTGTAGTAACGCGCGCAGTGCAGGGGGTCCGGGATGAGAACCGAGGGATTCTCCGCGCAGAAGCCGCGTAACACCCCTGGAAATCGGAGAAACAAACAGCAAATTACATAAAAAGTCAGCATAATTACTCTCCTTGTAATCAACAACGTCATGACAGTACCCTGGCAATCATCATTATCTTGTTTGTGTATGTGCAACATGTTCTTTTCTCGAACACAAACTCACAATCTCAATTATAAATCCTCCATCCGGAACAAAAACTTAGCATTGTTATTATAAATTCACCCTCCCCACCACAAACTCACCATCCCGATACAAAATCACCATTAAAACTGCAAATTAACTCACCATCCCGACTACTAGACTCCCCCACTAACCAACTCACACCCGACCAACTAAAACCCCGCCACCGTACCTGCGTCAATAACCTTCCATTCTGACTGAAAATTCACTTTCCATCCCGACCACTACACCCTCCCTTATAACCAACTCTCTCCCGACCTACCAACACCCCGCCAACGTACCTGCATCAATGACGTTAGCGCATTCGCGGGTCGCCGGATCGAACAGCGACACCTGGCACACCTCCACCGCCACCGTGCGGTTCTGGAAACACTTGACGTAGTACTGTGAGTTGGGGCGTGTCGGGAAGGCGTTGTTGCCGTCGGGGAGGCCTATACAGCTTGGTAGACGTTCCTGACACGGCGTGCAGTTGACGGCATTTTGTAGGCATTGAGTCTGAAGGTACTCGCCTGTGTGATACAAAACACAAATTATTATGTTTGTTTTTTTAAATAAATGACTGACTCAATGAATTAGTCGATAATTAAATCAAAGAAAGATAAAAAGAACTCTCAGACTTACGTAATGTGTTAATGAATATATCGATAATAAAATCATTGAGTGATTGAGGGAATAAATAAATTGATGGATGGAACGGGTCTTAATGCATGTGCGTGAAGTGTCGTCCCAGATTAGCCTGTGCAGTCCGCACAGGTTAGTATGGGACAACACTTTCCTCTTTTATTGATGTTTTCGTTTAAAGGAATTCTCTCCTTAACGAAAATCCAGTCCATGTTTCCCTGATTAGCACATACATAAGCCCATTTTACCCAGAGCGCGGCTTCTCTATTTTTTATTAGAACATAATGAAAAACACTCAGTTTCACTCACACGGCGCCTGGGGTTCGAACCGGATGCCACATCGGACGTCGGAGAAGTTCTTGCACGTATTGTTCCCTTCGTGGAAGAGTTGCGGGTAGCGGCACTCACGGAGGTAACTTCCGCCCACAGCGTTCCGGCAATCGTAGTACTGGGCACAGTTCTGCTGATGCGCTACGATGGCTTTCGGGTTGGCGATGCAGTATTGGGCGGCCATTTCTGGAGTTGAGGAGTAAAATCAAGTTGAATATTCCAGAATCTATTGCTTGGTTGGGGTGAGAAGATGTTGGAATATTTACACATCAACCATAAGACTATCATGGCATTACTTGAAGTCGAAGTAGCCGTTTGGAGCGGTATCTATGATCTTGGTACACGTCGTTTAACTTTTGCAATATGATAGAAAAACGTCAGATTGAACAAATTAGAAAACGCACAGATATAGGATCACAAAACGAAAAGGGCAGGGTAGAAAGCCGGATCCCATCTTAATGACAATATTAACAATTTAATAAATATAGCGAATTCCTTAGCCCAATACTTGTAATTAAGGTTAAAGATCATAGTGTGTTTATTTTTCATTTAATATTAGCAAAACTCTATTACAGTTAAACATGCTCTTTGAAGAGTCGATACTCACGTTCATCCAAGATCACGTTGCACTCTCGCCTGTCCGGGAAGAAAACCCCAACCGCGCACCGCAGCGTGGCCACCGTCCTTCCGGCCTGGCAGACGATGTACTCATCGGTGAGCTCGCGCCCCGGATACGCATGGTCGCCGTCCGGAAGTCCTCCGCAGCTAGGGTACTTCTGCTGGCAGGCGACGCATCCTGGCTGGCGAGGGTCGCATATGTTCTGTAGGTACTGACCTACGAAATAAACACACGAGTAAGTAAGAATAGATCTAGTTTGAGCTCGGACGAACAGGTGCTATTAACAATACAGCTTCTTTTTTACCTCGGCGTATGACCTTGACCTGTATATTGACGGGTCATGTATGTTATGTAGATACTGGCCTATGTAAAAAAATCAAAACGCATAAGTAGGGTTCTTAAACGTGGTGCTTAACGTTTCCTTACTAAACCTCGACGTATAACCTTGACTCCATATTTACGGGTTGAATATGTTCTGCAGGTACAGGCATATGGAACTAAATTCACATGTACAAATGTCCATAGGCGAAATAATAAAAATGTGCATGCCACAATCGACGTGTTGCACGTGACCTACATGGCTCCGCCGGTTCCATCCGGAGCCCGCACGCGACCTTCGTGAAGTTCTGACAGACGAGAGTGTTAGTGTCGAACAGCATCGGGTACGGGCACTCTCTGAGGTAGGTGCCGGCGACCACGCTGTCCGGGCTGCAATCAAAGTACTGAGCGCAGTTCAGAGGGTTTGCCACGATCACGCCGGGGTTCTCCTGGCAGAATATCTGGATGGATGCTGAATCAGACGATAAATGCTAGCAAATTGTAGGAAGATTCCCCCTTATGAAATATATAAATGCCAGTGATATTGATTCCTTTTTCACAAGCCTCATTTTTCAAATTGTAACACAAACCTTACTATAAAAAGTAACACAAACCTTACTATAAATAGTAACACAAACCTTACTATAAAAAGTAACACAAACCTTACTACTAATAGTAACACAAACCTTACTATAAAAAGTAACACAAACCTTACTACTAATAGTAACACAAACCTTACTATAAATAGTAACACAAACCTTACTACTAATAGTAACACAAACCTTACTATAAATAGTAACACAAACCTTACTATAAATAGTAACACAAACCTTACTACTAATAGTAACACAAACCTTACTATAAATAGTAACACAAACCTTACTATAAATAGTAACACAAACCTTACTATAAATAGTAACACAAACCTTAC
>VMBQ01010894.1:5185-24651 GCA_007657795.1 Dreissena rostriformis | reverse complement strand
AATGCCTTTTTTTGTTTTTGTGGTACAATATATTCCATATTAATTTCCCGCCCGCAAGATATCAATTTATACGACACACGAACACTAAATTGGTACATGAACATGTGTTGAATATGTTGTACCACAAAGAAATAAAAATAACATTTTGTATCTTGTTAAATCTATGTTACCAGACCACATCTAGTGTTGAAGTTTTGGCTATTGCTATAAGGAACACTGATTTGTTATGGGTTAACTTTATTTTACGAAATATTTTGACGAAATATTTTGAGTGTTAATGGGGCTTTGATAATATTTCTGATGCAAATAATGGCAAAAAGTAAAGACAGTTTTTAGGAAGAGCCTGCCACGTACACAGAGAATCGTGGACTTGTGTTGAATATGAGCCTCGTTCTGGGAAAACTGGGCTAAATGCATGTGTGAAAAGTGCTGTCCAAGATTAGCCGATGCAGTCCACACAAGCTTATCAGGAACAACACTTTCAGCTTGATGGAATGTTTTCTTCAACGAAAGTCTATTCTTTACAAAAATCCAGTGTAGGTTGAAAGTGTCGTCCCTGATAAGCCTGTTCAGACTGAACATGCTAATCTGGAACAACATTTTATGAACATGCATTAAGCCCAATATTGCCAGAACTAGGCTCATATCCACATAGGTTTCATGTTTGAGGCTCGGAAAACCTCCACAAACCTTCTACAGAAGAGTATTCCCACCGCCAGACCAGCCAGGAACACGATGATGCACGACACGATGATCCCCACCAGGCTTCCTGGCAACATCAAACAAGAACACGCTCAAGAGACGGGCCATAATGTTTCAACATTTAACCGTTTACCAATCAGATGCGCACTTTGATGCATTTGTTGTCCAGTAGAAAAGCAAATTAAATTAAAGACTTTTAGATTCAAGTTTTAAATACTTCATTTCCAATCCTTAGATACTGATGAGCAGCAAACAACATACAGCCTGCAAATTACTCACAGTCTGCTCTGGTTTTATGATGGCTTGCGTATAGCCATTTTCACTTTGCTTCTGAGCGTGGAGGGTTTACTGCTCAAGAAATGGACAATACACTTGTTCTGACATGAAATGTCTTGCTTCTTGAAACAACTTTATTTTTGCAAGACTGATTGAATGTATTCAGGGTGGACCAATGCAACGCAAACAAATAACAGTCGAAAACACAGTTTCCTTGACAACAAGGTCAATGCCTGGTTACCTGTAGCCATGCCTCCTTGTTCACTTGCCATCACATGTCTGTCCACCTCCCCACTCTGTCCAGGGGCTGTAATGGTTACAACAACATGGTCACCTGTAATGGTTACAACAACATGGTCACCTGTAATGGTTACAACAACATGGTCACCTGTTATGGTTAAAACAACATGGTCACCTGTAATGGTTTAAAAAAGCTTTATGTTGATTTATTGAATAAATTTCAAGTTCAAGGACACATAGCTCTAAATGAAATAGTTTGCCATGCACACAAGTATGCCTTTAATTTCTACACATTATAAATAACACTCATTTCTATACACAGAATACAGAGAGACTAATTAATGACACAAAGTACACATGTACAATGATGTTATTATCCAAATCAAAATATTCCTCATTTCAAGAGAACTAAGCTCTGCAAATAATATCGCTACGTACACGAAAATAACGTCTTGTACTTCTACATGCTATAAAACAACACATCTATTAAGTTTGATGTTGGTACTTAGAAACTAAGAGAAATGTTCGCAACACAAAGAACACATGTAAAATAATGTTAAGTATCCAACATTTCCCTATATCGAAGGGCACTTAACTCTGCAAATAATATTGCGACTTTCACGAAAATATCATCTTGTAACACATTTACAATGATGTTAGTATAAAACAATAGCCTAAGTTTAATGGCACACTTCTCTGCAATGAATATTGCGAATATTCTCACAATTGCATCTTGCACTTTAACATACTATAAACGACACATCTGTAGTTAAGTGATGAAAGGCGGAAAACTGTGAGTTAATTTCATGAAACAAAGTACAAAGGTGCAGCATGCCAGACCAAACGACCAACCGACAGGGTGTTTCCAGTATACCTTTAAAAAACTTTGTTTGCAGGGTTATAAACAAGAGCCAAGACAGTGCGCTCGACTATTCTGCTTTGATAGAATAATGAACATTGTGTCAGGCATCTGCCAAAAAGGGGGAATGATCATGCTAAACTTGCTAAACGGCCGGTCAAAATAAAAGGTTTCGGTCAGCGAATGTTTTAAAGACCCTGTTTAATATTTGAAGTTTTATTTCAATATATGTAGTAGATATAGAGCTATGGAGTTGTTGCAAGGAAAAGTTAACATTACTTTTCCATGTATGAAAGGTGCATAATTATGCAGGTCAGAATTCATGGGCCTAGATAAGTAACCACGCATGATGATACCAAAGACATATGTGAAGGTTTAATTGAATTAAATGCTTTCCGGTGGTTTATAGAGAAATATCAGTGAATTGAAACTGATAATTCACTGTTTCAAACAGTGAAAAAAACTGTGAAATGACCTCGTTTATGTATCATCAAGACGTCGTTTTTTCAGTGTTTTTCTCTATTTTTACTCTTTTAAAATGTAAATAAAAGTTGGAAAAGCATAACATAAAACGAAATTTGTTGGATTGGGTGGAATATCGATTTTAATTCACTCGTGATCATAGAAAACAATATTTTCTATGATCACTCGTGAATTAAAATCGATATTCCACCACTTAAACAAATATCATCTTTGTATTATATGTGTACTTACAGAGTCATGTACCTGTTACACGCAAACTTCAACTGGAAGTTCAACTTGAATGCAAACCTTAACCATACTTTGATAAGTATAAAAGAAGACTAAAAAGCTTTTCACAGGTTTAATTCCTGGTCATTGAATGATTATAGAAACCCTGAACATTAATAAATGTTTTATTTCAATATCGGTAGTTACTATAATGGAGTTGTTTTCCGCAAACGTTAACCAGAACTTTCGAAGTACAAACAGGGGCTTAATTGCAGGTCAGAGTTATGGAACTTGATCAGTAACCACACACAATTATTTTAAACATACGTTTTAATTTTCAATTGAATAACTGAAATAGAAACAGTGATATGGAGATGTTGCATGTTGTACTGAACCGACAATTTTAAGTTAAAAAATGGGCATAATAATGCAAAATTGGAGGTCAGAGTATAGGGACTTTGTCAGTGACCTCACACAATGGGCCTTATCACACGTGTGAAGTTTCAACTGAATGCATGTAGTAGAAACACATACAAAAAGCTTTTTGTTGATTTATTGAATTAATTTCAAGTTTAATGACACATAACTCTGCATGAAATAGTTTGACATGCACGCACGCAATTATGCCTTAAATTTCTACACAGTATAAATAACACTCACTTCAATACACAGAATACCGAGAGACTAATTAATGACAGAAAGTACACATACACAATGATGGTATTACCCAAATCCAAAATTTTCGTCACTTCAAGGGAACATAGCTCTGCAAATAATATCGTTATGCACACGAACATAAAGTATTGCACTTCTTAATAGTATAAACAACATATCTATACAATTTGATGTTGGTGCATAGAAAACTGAGAGAAATGTTCGCAACAAAAAGTACACATGTAAAATTATTATAATATCCGAATTTTGCCTATATTGAAGAGCACTTAACTGTGCAAATAATATTGCGTTGTTCACGAAAATAACATCTTGCCCTTCTACGATATATACTGAAAAATCTGTAAGTATAAACAAGTTGCCTAAGTTTAATGGCACAATACTCTGCAAAGAATATCGTGAATATTCACACAAATTGCATCTTGCTCTTCTAAATACTATAAACTACAAATCTATATTTAGGCGCTTAAAGTGGAAAACTGTTAGTAAATTTCATTAAACAAAGTACAAAGGCGCAGCATGACAGACCAAACGACAAACCGAAAGGGTAATTCCAATATACCGCCTTAAAAACTTTGTTTGCAGGTTATAAACAAGAGCTTTTCTAAGACAGTGCCCTCGACTTTTCTGCGTTGATAGTATATAATGTACATTTTGTCAGTCAGTTAACACAAAGTGTGAATGATCATGCTAAACGACTGGTCAAAGTGATAGGTTTCGGTCAGTTTATTAAGACGGTGTTCACATATGTCGAGTGTTATTTCAATATATGTAGTAGATGTAGATAGATGGAGTTGTTGAAAGAAAAAGTTAACATGCATTTTCTAAGTTAGAAAGGTGCATAATTCTGCTGGTCAAAGTAAATGGGACTAGGTGAGTGACCACGCATGATGACACTAAAGACATGTGTGAAGTTTTAATTGAATAGCTGTATTATATGTGTAGTTACACGGTCATGTATCTGCTACAAGCCAACTTCAACTTGAAGTTCAACTTGCATGCTAATCTTAACCATACTTTGATGAGTATAAAAGGTGGCTTAAACGCTTGTCACATGTATAGGTATTGGTCAGTGTATGTTTAAAGACACCCTGAACATAAATAAAGTGAAGGTCAGAGTTATGGAACTTGGTCATTAACCACACATAATTTTTAAACACCTGTGCTAATTTTCAATTTGACACCAGTAGTAAAAACAGTAATATGGAAATGATGCATGTTTTACTGAACCATCATTTCAAAGATCAAAAATGGGCATAATAATGAACAATTGGAGGTACGAGTTAAGGAACTTGGTCCGTGACCCCACAATGACCCTAAACACAATATGTATGCCTGTTATAGAAACAGTGACATGGAGTTATTAAACATGTACTTGGCCATAGCATTACGTGGACATCTATCAAAAAATGTGGGCGAGTAGTATAGCTTGTAAAATTCAGTGAATAGTTGAGCTAAACATCAGTAACAAATTATATTAACTTGTGTTCGTCTAAATTTATATTTTCTATGGTGAATACTCATAAGCATGGCGTAAAGGGAATTAATAGGGATGAGTTTACTGCATAAACTGCAGTCACTTACATTTTCATTTAACAAGAAACGAAATCATTATAAATGATTTTTGTTCATTTAAACATAATTTATGTAATAAATTGTTCTAAATTGTTTCAAAGCTCGGCTAAATTATTATTGCTAGAATAACCTTGGATCAATGAGCTATTGTCCACTGTGAAGTCCTCAGAATGTAGGGCGGAATGGACCCTGTCACTGGTTTTAACCACAACCATTTTTAGGGTGGTGGTCGCTGTACTCCGAGTGATGGATTCAGAAGGTTTGGCTTGTAATGATGCTAGAGATGTGGGTTTTGCTGTTGATGTTGTTGCTGTAATTGTTGTAGGTACGCATAGGGTCGGTTCACGTGTTGTCGGTGCACGTGTTGTCGGTGCACGGGTTGTCGGTACATATGCTATCGGTGCACGTGTTGTCGGTGGTACTGGTATCATATCTGAAATGTTCAAGGTGCACCAATAGTCAAACACCGGGTTTCCAAGATTTTGACACCAATCAATACAGAGTCATGGCCTTAATATTGTAAAGATTTACATTTTGCCCAAGTTTTATAAAGATTTTCTAAGGTTGACCTTGTGACCAAGTTTTTGATCTCAGTTTCATACTCAGCTATGATATTGTTAAGACAAACATTTGATCACATTTAAACAACATTAATAACAATTATAGTCATAAATGTGACTTCTTTCTTAGCTTTAACCTGGTAACCTTGTTTTTGCAGACCTGTTACCCAGATTCTATATCGTTCTAGATATTGTCAAGATAAACATTCCTACCTTGTTTAATTTAAGTTGTGTAATAAATATGCCCTACAAAAGGGTAGATACAAGGTTTTGACCTGGTGACCCAGTTTTTGGATACACGTGAAGTAGATGCAAAATCGCCCAATTTATTGCCAAGGTAAACATTCTGACCAAGTTTTGTCAAAATTAAGTCCTAAACGTGGACCCAAGAACGGTTTTTTAATAAGATTGAACTCGTGACCTAGTTTTTGGACGCACATGCATCAGATCGGAGCTCTGCCTTAATTTTGTTAAACATTCTCAGTTTAGAGGTAATAAGCAAAAAGTTGATGACTGACGACTGAAGACACAAAAAGACTTCCAACGTACGTATAATTACCACAAAAGCTCATAATAAGCACATCATCTGAGAGGAGAAAACTTAAAGTGCAGCCATATTTGCTTGTTGTTACTTATTACCAATTTCATCTTTAAAGATACTACTAAATATTATGAAAAATGTGATGTGTAATGAGTCACCATAACACGCCATATTATAATGTTAGTACTTAAACTATGTGAGCCACAAACTTTGATCTGATTTTATATCTTAATAATACACTCCCACCAACCCCATTNTCGTTAATTACGGATTGTCAATTTAAGCAAAGTAGATCTAATGGTCTTGAAAAAACATCTGAGAGTCACGGAAACTTTCCCTCAGTGGGAGGCGATGTCCCGAGGGTGGTTTAAAAGTGTTAATTGGTATGTCTGTGACACCACATGTCTGCACATGTGTTGATTCCCTTATTAAGATAAGATACCATGCGTCACCTTCTGATAACATTTAAAATGACAATCTAGGAAATCAGTTCATGCTGAGTTTTATGACTCTTTAAAAATGCACACAAACCTTGTTTCTTTTAATCACCAAATAACTGATAAAATATTTATTAAAAAAAATACGAACTATTATGTGATGATCATATCGATAACATAAACTATTAAAATCTTCAAATATATTAGATACAATTGCTTCGCATCCTTTTATTGTTCAGGAACCTGTTCAAACATATCGGTCCCTGTATTGTTCTTCAGTAACGCGCGCGAGTATTCATGGGCGGTAATCCGAGAGTTATCGATTTCTGAGATTGTCGATACGGCGATCTGTAAATCTATAAATAGGACTAAAAATTGGACTCTAAATATAGTGCACATAAGCCCCGCCTTTTCATCGGTTTTCATCGCTACGCATGCGCAATCAAGTAAGCGCAAACAATCGCAAACAAACGCTTAAAAATCGGTTTAAAACGGTTAAAAACGGTTAAAAACGCAATCGCTATTAATCGCAACATTGCGGAACACAATCGCTAACTCTACTGTACCACAAATTGTAAATTGAAATTGACAATTAAATAACGCTGGAAGCCATTTGAAACCTTAAAGTTACCAAATCATTTATTTAAATCTAAACCTATATGTGAACCACACAGATCAAGTCTTGTGTATTATATCGCTGCATATTGACATTCGGCTGCGATCACAATGCAGCAACTCTAATTAAACAAATATGCAATTAATCCATGAAAGTTTGAATAAAGGATTACAGGCAAAAAAAGTATATCATGAATTAATAAATTTTGAGGAAGACACCATGGAAAGGTCAAACACTAAAACAAGGTATTTAAACAAGAAATTACAGGATTTGCACCAGGGCCTCTAAAAACAGGGGTGCAACTCTGCCTACATTACCAAATTAGGGGTGCTACTATTACTAAATTTCTCAATCTGGGGTACTAATGTGATTGAATTTCCCAATCTGGTGTAACCATGTGCTTGAATTTCTATTCCCCGATCATTATCATTATGTGTTTGTTTTAGGTCTGAAGGTAGAAATAATAAGAGACACATACAATTAAAAAAAACAATGTGATTGCATTGCCAAATGAGGGTCTTTGCACCTGCGTCTTATCAAAATCCTCGGAAAAAGCCTGAATTAGTGCATAAAGTAAGCTGCATCACTAAATGCTGATTCCCTCACCATTTACCCAGTACCACTTCATCTCATCGTGACGGTCGTGGGCTCCAATCCACATGCCGTTCCTTGTCCACAGCTGACGCAGTACTCCCTCCACAAAGTGCTGGATATCCCATCGCGTGATCGTGATCAGATCCCCACCAAAGCGCTTGCATTTGGCTTGCGCGCTCACCCAGTTTGTCTCAGAGCGCTCGAAGTAGTAGCACTTGCTGCCATGGGAACGCAGGTAGGCGGTACGGTCCAGGTCCTGGGGGCACCTGCTGGTGTCAGTGGAGGCATCTGGAACAGACATCAATGGGATTTTATCCCTTTCACGCTAAGATCAGCATTTTGACGCGTTTGAAGGTCGTTGGAAAATCATATGAAATTAAAGACGCTTTTAACCAGATTTAAGTTTTAAAAAGCTTCATTTTCAATCCAAAGATACTGATGGACAGCAAACAACATAAAACCTGAACAAATTGCGAGTTACTGTTCTGGTATTATGCTGGTTGCATATAGCCATTTCAATTTTGCTTCTGAGCTGGAAAGGGTTTAAGAAGACTTAAAAACACATGGGCGATTGCGAACATAAGTTCAGGCAGTCTTTTATTTTCTCACAAAAATAAAATCAGACAAAATACATCAAAGTATTTTATTGCATGGTTTATACTTAAGTCAAACATTCAAATTCAAGTATTTTCAAGACTTTTTTAAGGTTATTTTTTTATCAGTTAATAGTTAACAAAACATAAAAAAACCAGTTTACGTGTTACTATAATTAAATGAGCATCCTCGTAAAGAATGCTATATTACTCCTACTATAACATGGGCTATTGGAAGTAAATTGTATAAATGTCAGCCGTTTAACACATTTTAATTTTTTTAATTTGAAGGTCGTTAAACAATGGAAACTCAGTAAGAGGCAGGAAACGTTCAGGTTTCCCTCAAGGATATCGTAGACCATTGACCTTTAAATAATAGACATTGATATGCCCAGTTTGTGTGAGATGTGTTTAAAATATACACAACAGACTGCATATGTTTAATGGCATATTTCAAGAAACAAACCATTCATTTGTTGAGGCCTCATGTCAATTGCTTCGTAATTAACCATTTTATTTAATAGTCATTGTTATTGCAATGTAAAATACACTAAATTAAAACAAAATGGATAACTTTAATCTAAATTCCGAGTTATAACTTCCTTCGATTTAAACAAATGTTAACTACACTTGAAATGTTAGTCACATTTGATAATTATTGTGATACTTGTTGAACGTTATATATACGAGGACTTTCTAAGAACACAAATAGTTGAACAAAGACTTATGAACAATTAACACACAAGTCGCCACACTCAGAGTACCATAGGACAGTAATACTCTCATTTCAATGCAACAATTGCTGTCCAAGAGCTGTTTACTGACTTATAATCAAAGATCAAATATTTAAAAAAATAAATAAATAACAATTTCACGATACGTCAACTAGAAGTCATCTTATTTTTACAAATACTAATACCAACGGTGATATTCAGATCTTTTCAAGATACATTAATGTATTGTTCGACAAATATTAGTCAGAATGACTTGAATATAAAATATTCATTTTGTATTATTGAGCCCCAAACAAGCAAACTTAATAATTTCACGATACTTCAACTATCAACTAGAAGTCATCTTATATTTACAAACACTAATACCAACGGTGACATTCAGATCTTTTCAAGATACATTAATGTATTTTTCGACAAATATAAGTAAGAATTTCTTGTATATAAAATATTCATTTTGTATTATTGAGCCCCAAACAAGCAAACTTAACAATTTCACGATACTTCAACTATCAACTAGAAGTCATCTTACATTTGTGTCGTGTTCTGAGAAAACTTGGCAAAATGCTTGTGCGTAATTGTCATCCCAGATTAGCCTGTGCAGTCCGCACAGGCTAATCAGGGACGATAATTTCCGCTTTTATGACATTTTTCGTTTAAATGAAGTCTCTTCTTAGCAAAAATCCAATTAAGACGGAAATTGTCTTCCCTGATTAGAATGTGCGGACTTCACAGGCTAATCTGGGATGACAATTTACGCACAAGCATTTTGCCAAGTTTTCTCAGAACACGACTCATTTACAAACATTAAAACCAGCGGTAATATTAAGATCTTCTCAAGATACATTTCTTAATTATTAGAGAAATATCAGTCAACATCACCGGTATAACAAATATGTTTTTTTTAATAATGGAAGTGGCAAAAATATATGGGAAAAATCATAAAACACATTTGAAGGATTTAATAGAGGTTGGTCGATAGTGTTGTTTAAAACAGATAAAAATGAACACCACTTCGATGGTTTGGACAGCATGAACAATGCAGTGACATACCACTTTTCAGCAAATTATAAGAAACTGACTTCAAATGTTAAAAGGCTGAACAGAATACATGGGGACTGTCTTCTTAGTTCATAATAAAGTGCTCGACTGATACGTATTCATCCTCTTGAAGTCCTCCTACATGTATAATTATGTTAACGAAACTAAAAAAATGAATTACATGTGGGTTTCATATATCAAGAGTCACTTGAGTCACAAGAGTCACTTGTCAAGGATATAAGTGGGGATGAGCACGTGTACATAATGACTGCTATTAGCGTTTTTTTACGCTTTATAATTTGATCAATTTTTAATTATAATTACTCATAAACAAAAATATATTTCCGTATTAGTCTCCATCATTAGCGTTTCTTCGCTCCCTTATGTTCTCTGTTTATCTGTAGCAAAAAGTTAGAAAATGGTCAATTCATCAATATGTGAACAATTTAGTCCCTTTAAGCAGTTTGCCTTGTGCAAATGTTGAGGTACTGCGGGGCTGATAAATTTACATGTTACTGCACTAAAGTTCCACAGCAAACCACAGACCGTGAACAGCTGCAGGGAAGTGAGACTGAGATAAACATCTGCATATAAACAGCTTGACATTTGAGGCAGTCAGATTTTCTCCATCTTTCATCAATCAAAAACATTTAAGTCGGAGTGAATGTTTGATCAAACAACAGACTCCAAGAGAAGATGTTTTTATTTACGAAGCCGGCTAAATTGCTGCGGTCACATGATCGCATGAATTTTAATTTGATGTTTAAACTAATCGAAGCTTTTAAATCCTAAAATCCTAAAAATCAATCATGTATATTGTTCAACAACAGCTGGCTGTCTTGGTTAGTTGGTACACTTACTTCTCACTTAGGCACATGTGCGTTTAGTTGGTGGTTAACCACACAATACAGGTAAGGTTTCTTAAAGGTATATCAACTTCCCCTACACGTGCCCTACACGTCCCCTACAGCACCATACCAACATTTTATATATTTCTGTTAATATTTGCTCGCCCCTAACAACCATGTTTTTCAGAGCACCAGAACTATGTTCAACAATATGCTATCAAAATAACATATGCTCTCGGCAATTCTAATTAAGATTGAACTTAAAATGTGACTTTAAGAGTATTAATTTTTTTTCTCTTTGGCCATATACAGAAAACTGCCTCCCCCTGAGAGCCTTGTTTTGAAACAAACCGGAACTATTTTCAGACTCGCCCTGCAATGATATTTCCAATTAAAACGACAATCAAACCTGTTTGAAACACAAACCTTTGATAAAAACCCCAAAATTACCGACCTCATCAATAAACTGACTGTATGCCTTAAACATGTGCAAGCTGTTATTATCTCTTATCAATGGTGTCAGTCTGACATCAAAGGTCTTTGATGTGAGTTCAAAATAAATGAGTTATTGTGGTTTGTCATTATTAAATAAAGAATATTTGTACCGACATAATGAGGCAGACATATTTTTGTTCGTGACAGCATCAAACATAGGCATTTTGTTCATACCGTTGACCCCTTATACGTATCACGTTTTGACATAACTATAGACATACCTATGCAACTTGAAATGTTTCATCACGCATAACTAATCTGGTAAGTTATGGTTTAAATCTATCAGAAGCACGTGGATTCGTCAAATTGAACGATATTCTGATTTAAATTTTCAGTAATTTAGCTAAGTTTTAACTTGTTTATACTTCGTCTGCTCGCAATATCCCGAACTCATTAACATGCAAAGATTACGATAGATAACACTATGATAAAATTTAACCTTACAACACTTACTCTAATACTGTTGGATTCTATCCCGAATGCTTATTAGAATTGGGCATAAAAAGTAACATTATCATTTATTTTATTGAAGAAAATAAGAGGAGGGTAGAATCCCAGCATGATAACATCATTTTCGTACCAAAATGTTTCGTGCCAAAATCTTTCAGATTGTTTAAATCAACCAAAAATCAAGACATTTACAAAACTTCTGTATCATTTTATGATTTTTGTTGGTTTTCCGTTTTTATAAGCTGTTCTGACAAGCGCTCGGTGTCACACTAGCCAGTCAGTTGAGCAAAACTGGCAGTTTTGATTTCCAGAAATCAACAAAGGAGGGATTCCTGAAATATCAAAGTTGTTAATGAATAACGTTTTTGGCCATGGTGATCTTTTTATTTGATTCTGTTGGTTTTCATATGTGAACCTCTAGAACTGTGAAGATTCTATATCTGACTTTCTGTCTGTCTGTAAACAAAAATAAGCTATTACATTATAAAGAGCAAATGGGCAAACATTGTCAAAGGGTTGTTAAATTAACAATTTGTAGGCAATTAACATGTTGAAGACATACGTTAGTTCCCATGGAAATTAAGTCTGTATGTTGATCAGTGCCTGCAAATAAACAAAAACTTACCACAAATAAGTTAAAGCACTCGGTACGTATACCACGTTGTCGCGATCATTTTTAGTGAGACAGTGTAATTCTAAACAGTAGCAGCTAGCTTGTTAAATTAATATGATTTCCTGTTCATTTTGTAATTAATAAATTGGCTTTTACTTGTTGTTCCATGACAAATGTTTTGTATGATAAGTAAAAAAAGCATTGTTTTTCATATATTGATTGAATGGTATATGATACATATGTCATTGATTCCACAGATGTTCTTCGTTCGTAAATATTCTTGTTGTTTTAGTATTTCTTATTTTTTTACTATTCTTTTACGTGCACATATATGATGCG
This sequence comes from Dreissena rostriformis, assembly GCA_007657795.1. NCBI lineage: Eukaryota > Metazoa > Mollusca > Bivalvia > Myida > Dreissenidae > Dreissena > Dreissena rostriformis. The sequence goes on along the minus strand of VMBQ01010894.1, from coordinate 11,779 downwards.
CAGTGTTGTGTCTTGACGTGCATTACCATATACCTTTTCATATATGTACTGAAAATACTTACATCATTTACATGCTTCTGTTAGCGACAAAGCCCAGAAAGACGATGACTGACATATAAATAAGCTCATATGATTACCGATATATATGTTTTCTAAATGTGTAATTGTAATGTATAAAAAATGATATAACATAATGCCTGTTTGCATTCAAGAAGTTACTTAACAGCTACAAACTAGGTTCATGCAGTTTAGACGGTGATTTATAAATTGCTACAAAATGGCTTGTTTATAGTGGCGACAGACTTTGTTGTATTGGCTACAAAATGGCTAGTTCGTTAGTGGTGGAAGCATTTCAAACTAGGCAACACTAGTTTGCGAAAAGATAATTAATACCCTGCGAGATATCTGTATTTTAAAAATATTTGAATGAAAAAACAAGTATGGTATCCTTCTATATAATTATACATTGACAATCCTGTCAAACAAAATTGATTTAACACATCACACAATTTTGATTATGTTAAACCAGTTTTTGCTAACATCACCAGTTTTAGCCAGCATTAGGTTGCATTGAAACGTTTGATGATACAACCAATTTCGTGGGTAAGACCAGAACTTGGTTTCTTAAGGGTTATCTTAAGAAAGCTCCCACTTTAGGGATTTTACCGATACCTCCCATTCGCTTAGCGGACACCATATCTACTACGCCGCAGCCACTTATACAGCTTTGATTTTATGAAGCTAATAATGCCACAAAAACACATAATGTTATGATATTAGATCTAACAGTTTGGAAGATGTAATTAGAATTTTGCTTCATCAAGCACTCAATAGAAAGCAATTAAATTATCTGGATGAATAACTTTAATATTGAAAGCAATTATATGTTTCTGTACAAAATATTGTCCTGATATATATATAGGATCTGGCATGAGTTGTCATATCATACCATATTTTATTAAACGAGTTCAGGAATTTTGTTAGTAAGCGAGCCTGTGGCGAGCTTACTAACGAATTTCCTTGACGAGTTTAATAAAATGTGGTATGATATGACAACGAGTGTCAGATCTTTTTTATCACATGCTCTTAAATGAGCAAATTAAATAAATATTTACGCAAACATAATGATAATTCCCGAATGTTCTTTACATTTCGTGACGTCATTTGACGTTGCAACGTCATTTCAGCAAAATAACAAAATGCGAAATGGGAAACAGGGTATGTCATGTGATAAATTGATTTATAACCATACATGGTTATCAAATAAGCGTTTGCCCGTATATTAGGTACCACCTTTTATCATATTATTATACATTGCATAAATAACCACAATCACGGTAACTGATGTTATAATAACCTTAAAACATTAATTATTAAAACCTATGTATTTGATTATTTTAACATACCTTATCTTGTAAAGTAAAATAATCAAAATATACGAGGATTTCGGGTGATTTTTGGTGATATCATGGATTTCAGTGTTTATATACACCCATTTGTATGAAGTCTGTTTTTTAATTATCCATACAGTAACTGTATAATTTATAATACTTACCTGTACTTATAAATCCAAAGTATATGATAAATAAGTATATAAAGCGGTATTCAAACATCGACATCATTTTCCCCACCGCTTGTTCACTTATTGTTTTCTTCGTTTGTTTATCCTAAGTAGGCACACTTTGCATGTGTTTTCCTAAGTGTTTAAGGAAAAAAACAAGCATACTGGGAATGTTTACATTACCACTGACTTCTAACTTTCGATTTCCTTTTGTTATCAAGATGCGTAGCAACAGTACCCTTATCTTATTATTGTGCTTCTCGTTTAAGTGCAGTGTCCCTGTTGTAAGGTCGGCGCACATAAAACACTTAATGATATCGGACGGAAGAAGGGAAGCCAGTATACATCAGTTCAACTGAATGGCATGAAGTACGCCACGTGGGACCTCTGGTGGGGAAGGTTATAACCCGGAAGTATCCAGCCGGAGTGACCTAAACTAGACCATGGTTAATGCGATACCAGCTTTACACCTGAGCGTAAATAGAATAGAAACAAAAGAGTACGGCATCGGCTTGATCGCCATCCTCCACAGTTGAAGGAAGAGAGGCCCCAATGCGGAATCCATGCTATTGGTTGCACATTATGTTGTGGAACCCATTTTGTTTCATAACCTGAAAATGTAAAATGTGCTTAAGGAGCTAAAAGCATACCGGGGTGAATGAGATGGTCCGATAATATGCTGGTACTGTACGGTCACGTTTCTAAAGACTGTTGTCACAAATGCAGTTTTCCGGTCAGTTGGAACCTAACCTTGTCTCGGGGTGGTCTCAAATAGCGGAGTTGGAAAAATGTCACCTGAATTTTTCTTCTTTGTGAGGGTTAAACTTGAGCATGAGTTTAATCATACCATGTTCNTGAGTGAGATAAAGGATAGAGAGGTAGGGGAATGGCATAGATAAGTGTTAATGGAGAGAGAGAAACGTTGTGTGAGAGAGAGAGTGAGTGAGTGAGTGAGTGAGTGAATGAGTGAGTGAGTGAGTGAATGAGTGAGTGAGTGAGTGAGTGAGTGAGTGAGTGAGTGCTCAACGAGACTGTGCACCCCAATAAATCGTGGTGAAAACTAATTAAATTCCAGTTTGTAAATTGCTACGCAAATCTAAGTTAATTTATGAAACGAAACGTTTGTATTAAACGAACACAACACTTCATTGATATCTATTCAAATATGTATACACATTCACATTAAGTCTAAGCTAATTTATCATTTTGTTTTGATTCTGTATATTAAATTGAATTCCGAGTAACATAACGTATATGAGTTATGATCACCCATGCAATTCACCGACGTTTATTTTGTATACCGGTTCTAATAACTTTACTGAACATACTTTAAACAGTCATCAGCTTTACAAAAGTTAATTATTTTTACTTCATCATAATATATGAACTGCAACATCAACAAATACAGAGTAATTTATTAAAACGGGAATGTAAATAAACATGTGACGTCACGAATATTGCAAAGACATAACTTAAACGTCTGCAATCTAAAGAACAAATAATTTTATGCACTGTTTTCTTATGATCAGTATCAACAAGTCCAGTCACTTTTCTGTACCAGAACTTTAGTCGGAATCTTGGTTGGGTTTGTGACATAATCGATGACGTCAAGACGTCCCTGTAACGTCGTTTCGAAGAAAGCGGATATGACACCCTGAACAGTCTATCTGTAATGGTCCAGCCTCGTGTTGTTGGTTGTCTTACAAAAGTGTGTTATGTGACATCCTGAAAAGGAACAGCGTATTTTGTCCATTTCTCTTTTGATCATCTAAACGAAAACATGTTTCAGTTGAAACCGCACTTCAAGTTGGAATATGAACAAAACAAACTGTAGTTAATGCTTTGATGTGATTTTTAGCGCTGGGGACAGTGGTCTAGTGGTATGATGCTTGTCTAGGGATCAAAAGGTCCCTGGTTCGAATCCCGCTCAGGGCACTGGATTTTTCGGAGCAAACAATTAATCCCACGTAACTTATGTGTAACGTATTTATTAGACAAAGACTGAGTTCGGCATTGTAACTTTATTCACTGGTCTTATTATATATTGACACCGGTCATATCGGCCATAGTACATATCGGGTCGGATACCACATTCCTCCCCAAGTTGATTTAGAAGATACATCTTTTAAGAATGAAATATATAAAACTTGTTGATGAAATAGTGGAATAATTGTTAACTATGTAAATCCAAACTCAACTAAATAATGTTATTGTTTTCTAATAAACACAATGTTCTGAACTTCTATATAGCTTCATTTGTGTCTGTCATCACTTATATACTATGGTTCATGTGTCTTTACTTTTTTTTTGAGATCACAAGATTTATCTTAATCAGATAATAATGGAATATAAATATCATGACTAGAAACATATAATGTAGTTCAAAATAAATCCAGATGTCACAAGAATACGACATGTTCAAACAAACAACATTAACTCCATACTGACTCATTAAATGAATGAATGATGGTTGTTTGATTCTTTGAATGTGAAGTTAACAATACACATGTTTTTTTCTGTTACTATAACTATAAAACTAATGACTAATATCTTAATGATTAGAGACAACTTGTGTTGTCTTCTGTTTCACAAGAGGATTATTATGCCTCTATTAAACACAGTGAAACAGCTTAACTATATTCAGTTATTTCACATAGTCTTTCAGGTATGCTGGTTCCCGTCTGGTTCTCTCAGTTCTCCGGGGTGATTGGACCGGATTGGAATCAGTTTGGACTGGATTGGTATCAGTTTCACAACACGGATCAACTATCTCCTCAGTATCGTCATCGTCACTGTTCGCGCTGTCTTCGTTTTCTATTTTCGTTTTCTTGAAAAGCGAAGCGTTTCTAGTTACTTCCTTCTTGTTACCTTTGGCGGTTATCATACTTCCCTTTTTCTTTTCGACAATAAGTGTCTCAGGATTAAAACGACTTGAGCACTTTGTTTTATGTTCGTTTTCAACAAGTACACGGTCACCTATTTTCAATTCATCATTTTCTCTGACATTGTGTCGTTTTTCGCAATATGCCTTGTTTTTGGCTTTTGCTTAAGCGTCATTTTGTCGAACGTCCTCGTCGACTTTCATCTCTGCAGGTTTCGCGGGAACGTCTGGTAACCGAGTTCTAGGTTCTCGCTGGAACATCAGCCTAAAAGGTGTGTACCCAGTGGCGGTGTGTGGTGTACTCCTGTATTGTCGAAGGAATCTGAACATCTCTTGGCGCCAGTTTTTCCCTTCGACAAAGCTTGTTTTAACTGATTTCATTAGAGGTTTATTAAAGCCCTCAGCTTGGGAGTTAGCTCTTGGCCATCTTGGAGTGATCTTACGGTGATTGAAACCACAGTATTTTGCAAATTGTCTAAACGCCTCGGAATTGAACGGACTACCATTGTCTGTTTTTACTGTTTTTGGGACACCCATTTCAGATAATATCTTGTCAAACACAGGTATGACGCGATTTGCAGAAACAGAAGGTACTATTTCCACAATGGGATACCGTGAGTATTCATCTATTACAACCAGTAAGTATTCACCAGAAGGTAGGGGTCCACAAAAGTCAGCACTCAGGTCTTGCCAAGGACCTGCAGGGAGTTCAGACATTTTCAACGGTGCGTATTTCTTTTCATGAGTGTTAGCTTGACATGCTAAGCAGTTTTTAATTTCTTTTTCAACATACTCATTCATGTGTGGGAACCACACTTTGGAACGAACGAAAGATTTAGTTCTTGACATTCCTTGATGTCCTTCGTGTCCTATAGTAACGGCCTTGGCATACAGCGATCTTGGCAAAACTATTTTGTCACTTTTTAACAAAACATTGTCACTATGGACCGTCAACTCGTCTCGCACATGTCTCAACATTGTCAGATCTTCAATGCTTATTTCTTCTTCGTTTAGGTCTTTCATTTCATGCCATTTTCCAGTTTTAACATATTCTATCGCTTTCAACATAGTTTTGTCTTTGCACGTTTCAGTCTTAATTTCATCCAGGTTCATTGCCATGGGAACAGAAGATTCCGTAATGAAGTTAACGTACTGTTCAGCGACATTTTCGCGACTTTCATTATCAACCGGGTGACGTGACAGATACATGAGAGCTGCAATATGATTGCATGCCTCTCCTTCACTTAAAATACAAAATGAACAATTTTGAATTAAACAAGAAAACAACATTGTTATTGATCACTTAAAAGCCATAACGCGAAATTGGAACCACCGGTTGGTCTGGTGGCTGCTGAACCGGTGAGGTTGTTTCGATTTACAGACGTTTCGCGCCCAAGTATTTTCGCACCCTTGTTATTTCGCCCCCAAGACGTTTCGCCCTCGTCGTTTCGCCCCCAATTTTAATTTGAATAAGAGGATATTTATCGCGTCAATGATTTAACTTATGGTCTAGACTAGCAACAAAAAACCAAAAAAGAAATAATTTTTCTGACCTATTTATTTATTTATTTTACATAAAATGACGTAAAATAACAGTGTAAAACAACGTGATAAACACGATCTTTCAGTAGTTTAGTAACATAAAACGACAATGAAAGCATTCTTTATTTATATATTTTATGAAGTACATAAACATAACAGCGTACAAGCTGACATGAAGAAAAGTCCGTAGAGTTTCCCGTCATCTGTAATTGAATTTAATAAATAGTTTAATACTAATAAAATATCACGCATACATGAAACAAAATGCTTAATTTCAATGCATATTTTTATTATACCCCCATTACCATTGGTAATGTGGGCTATATAGGAGTCACTTTGTCGGTCGGTCTGTCTGTCTGTCCCGGGCCATAACTATGTCATCTATCAAGGGATTTTAAAATCATTTGGCACATTAGTTCACCATCATTGGACAGTGTGTCGCGCGAAAGAATTACGTCAATATCTCCAAGGTCAAGGTCACACTTTGAGGTCAAAGGTCAAAAATGGCCATAAATGAGCTTGTCCGGGCCATAACTATGTCGTTCATCAAGGGATTTTGAAATCATTTGGCACATATGTTCACCATCATTGGACAGTGTGTCGCGCGAAA
>VMBQ01010893.1:0-12770 GCA_007657795.1 Dreissena rostriformis | reverse complement strand
GAGTTCGAAAATGGTCCCGGTCTTTTCCTGATATGGCTATAGTAAAGGGGTATTTTCCTTATATGGCTTTAGTAAAACCTTGTTAACACTCTAGAAGTCACATTTATAGTCCAATCTTCATGAAACTTGGTCAGAACATGTGTCCCAATAATATCTTGGAGGAGTTCGAAAATGGTTCCGGTTGGATGAAAAACATGGCCGCCAGGGGGCGTGGCAGTTTTCCTTATATGGCTATAGTAAAACCTTGTTATTACACTCTAAAAGTCACATTTATTGTCCAATCTTCATGAAACTTAGTCAGAACATCCGTTCTAATGATATCTTGGATGAGTTTGAAAATGGTTCTGGTCTGTTGAAAAAAATGGCCGCCAGGGGGCGTGGCAGTTTTCCTTATATGGCTTTAGTAAAACCTTGTTAACACTCTAGAAGTCACATTTATTATCCAATCTTTATGAAACTTGATCTGAATATTTGTTCTAACAATAGCTCGGCTGAGTTTGAAAATTTGAAAACGGTTATGGTTTGTTGAAAAACATAGCCGCCGGGGGCTGGGGCACTTTTCCTAATATGGCTATAGTGAAAACTTGTTGATGCTAGATTAGCCACATTTATTGGCCAATCTTCATGAAACTTGGCCAGAACATTTGTCCCAATGAAATCTTGCCAGAGATTGAAACGTGGTCATATGAGCTCAAAAAAGAATGTCACTAGGTCAAATATATATAACAAATAATGTTAAAAGTCACTTTTTTGGACCAATCTTTATGAATCAGCTTGCATTTATTCAGAATAGTCTAGTTCCTTTGGCTCCACTCCTAGTGAAAAAACAACAATGTGATTAATATAGGTCTTTGCATGAAAGATCATATAGTTAATGAAGGTATGTAGTTTGTGTTGTTATAACTATGTGCATTCACCAATCCAAAAATAATGGAAAGTATTTAGAGGGAGAGCTGACCACAAGGGGGCATAAATCTATTCAAAATTTCTAAAGATCATATAATAGTATTTGGTCTTGTATGTTTCTGTGTAGAACAATGAAATAAACTTAATACAAATCTGAATGTGGTGTAAAAAACTTGTGAAAAAGAAATATTGCCACTACCACATATATAAGTAGTGTTGTTGTTTTTCTAAAAAAAAACGTGTTTTTTGTCACTATTTGACGATAATGTACCCGGTATGTTTTTGAAATTTAATTAACAGATGAGCAACAGTTTTACTGGACAGACGACTTCAAACAGGCATGAGTTGATTATATGCTTAATCTTAAATATTCAACCAAATGAAATAAAAGCTTGGATGTCACAAGCATTCCCATTTGTCAATTAAGTTGAGAACAATTTTGAGGTTGAGACTTGTTATCTTAATTGGACGAGAACAATTTTGAGGTTGAGACTTGTTATCTTAATTGGACCAGACTGATTAACTAGAGTACACAATTAATATAAAAAGTACAAAGAGTAAAACATAAACTGACAAAACCATGGATAACAAATTGTGTCTAAAGTCTTCAAACTTATTATCATATTTATTCTTATATACAAACAATTTATAAGCAGGCTAGTCAGGAGCTACCATGTCTGCTAATGAGACCATGAAACATTGCATGACTTTATATAGAACTTGAACAGACTATGCGAATTTGGAGGAACGCTGACCATAAGACCCATTTTTGCATGACATGCTCATTTGTATTCAAATCAAAAGTTTGAAACAATACTGGTCAAACAGAAAAGTAGTTTGGATGTTTTGGATGCATACAAATGTCTCTGCGTATATATGTAGCTACACAGTGTGATACCACCAACAACAGCTTAATGATGCTGTGGTATAGTGAATGTGGTGTCTGCCTAGCGACCTGGAGGTCCCGGGTTTGATCCCTCCTCTGGATCATAAGATCTCCGTCAAAGACACCAAGTACTGGTTCTACCCACAAAACAAATTTGAGCGTCTCGTTAACTTATAAACCTAAGGCTGTCGATGCAATCAAGCTAAAATAAATAAAGGTTTAAGGTTTCAACTAAAAGATTGTAGTAACAGTATTTATGTGAAACAGAATTGCTATGACAATCTCTACTGAAGACTTGAAAATGTGGTACAAGACGCATAATAAAGACGACGCTGTGTTCCAAAGACAACCCCCTGGTCAAAATCAAATTATAAACTTTACCTCAATGTATCCGCAAGTGAAAAACTAGTAAATACATGTAGTTTAATTTTTAGCTGACGCGCTGTTCTGCGACCCATGGATTGCAAGCCCAGTGCATTATAACCAGACCACAGTTCCTGCTTGTTGCTAGTTAAACCAGTCTTATATCAATATGTTCTACTAAAACTTGCACTTCTCATTTCAAATTTTGTGTTAATTTGTTTTGTCCTCATTTGCAGTAGTATTGTCATACACCTACCACAGCAGTCAGCCAGCTAATCTACTCACAGTTTTATGGGGTTAGCTTGTTGACCAAGACAAAGCGCACATACTTATGCCAGTAACTGTAAACTGCACTACTTAAATCAGAGTTAGAGTGGGAATGGCTGTAGAAATAATTTCAGGACAACGTGCTCAAAACGTGCTTAAGTGAGCTTTTGTGATCGCTTTTTGTCCGTCGTCAACATTAGAGGCCACATTTATTTTCCAATCTTCATGAAACTTTGTCAGAAGATTTGTCCCAATTATATCTTGTACAAGTTCGAAAATGGTTCCAGTTAGTTGAAAAACATGGCTGCCAGGGGACGGGGCATTTTTCCTAATGTGGCTATAGTAAAACCTTGTAAGCACTCTAGAAGTCACATTTTTAGTCCAATCTTCATGAAACTTGGTCAGAACATTTGTTCTAATGATATCTGGGCTGAGTTCGAAAATGGTTCCGGTCAGTTGAAAAAAAGACCGCAGGGCATTTTTCCTTATACAGCTGTAGTAAAACCTTGTTTACTCTCTAGAAGTCATATTTATGGACCAATCTTTATGAAACTTGGTCAGAACATTTGTTCTAATGATAGCTCGGCTGAGTTCAAAAATTGTTATAGTGGGTTGAAAAATATGGCCTCACGGGGTGGGCATTTTTCAGTTTATGGCTATAGTAAAACCTTGTTAACACTCTAGAAGTCACATTTTTCATGAAACTTAGAACATTTGTTTTTATGATATCTGGGCTGAGTTCGAAAATGGTTCCCGCCCTTTTAAAAACATGGTCGCCAGGGGGCTGGGCATTTTTCCTTTTATGGCTATTTTGGAAAACCTTGTTAACTTATTATCTAGTTGATATTTTGGCCAAGTTTTAAAATGGTTTCAGATAAAGTTGCATAGAGCGGTGTAGTTTCCTTAAAGCCCTTATAACGCTCAAAATCAACGAATAATTCGTAAAATGTTTCATAAAATAATGTTACCCCATAACTAATCAGTGTTCCATATAGCAATAGCCAAAATTTCATCGCTAGATGTGGTCTGTAAGATTTAACAAGATACAAAATGCTCTTTTATTTGTTTGTGTTACAATGTATTCAACACATGTTCATGTACCAATTTAGTGTACGTGTGTCGTATGAATAGATATTGTTGCGGGAAATTAAAATGGAATATATTGTATGTATTGACTGCTCATGAAATTATAATATGATCTTACACTTAAATCAACAAAGATCCTCTTTATGCATAAGCATAATAACAGACAACCAAACCGCCACATGGTGTTGTATGATTTTATTTATTGAGCCTATCACAACATGATATTACAATTCACCCAGTATTCTGTAACAACAGCATGAAAAAATACATCTCCAAATGCTAAAAGATTATTTGTTCTTAAATTTGGACATTGTACCAACATGGTCATTTTTAAACAGTTTTTTTAAAGTCAGTCTTATTAGTTTGATAAACTTTTAAGCAGTATAATGTTTGGGAATAGTTGAACAGCAAGAATCTCTTAATTGAAACTTCAAAATACAAAAGGCAAACAATATCTTTACGATTCCTTTTTGGTTAACCTGGTAATTTGGTAAGGATTTTGTTATAGAATAATAATACCTTTCCTCCAAACAGCTGTTTCTTTAAGAAAAAACACATAACATTATTGAAATTAAAACAATAATCATAACATTCCGGTAAACATCAATAATTTGAAGTTTGTCAGGGAATTTAACTGAATAAGGCCTTATAGTAAATAATTAAAAATCATTGAGCTTTTAACTTGATTGTGCAATAACTATTATAAATAACGATTTTACGGCATACAAGAAACACTCCTATAGCTACAATAAATATTACGAAAAATTTGTAAAAGCATGAATCGTTCTTGAAAGCAAAAAATAAAAACAACAAAAAATCTCTAAATATACAACTATTAATTGACAGCATGTCTTTAAATCAGCTTCAAATAAGTTATTTTAGAAATATATTAATTGTGAAGAATTAATTTTGGTAAGACTCAGTCGATAACACATGAATAACATTGAGTGTCCGAACAATGGTTTTAAATTAAATTTTAAGTATAGTTGTAATATATAATACACAAAAGTGCATTTAATCAAAGAACAATTGAATGTATAATATATTCACAGAAATACGATATCTATGGATGGGTCATATTAAAAGCCATTCATAATACTAAGGACCTTAGATTAGAAACACAAATTACAGAAAATTATTTATATAGAATTATCATTGCATTAATGTGCAAGTCAAAACAGTTTATCAAGGTTTGGTTCTGTGGATAACAAGTCACTCACTGGCAATACTTTTAAGCTTATTTGTATCACTCTCAATAAAGATTGTACAATGGGCTATGTTATAATTGTGCACTTTAATATACGAAAAAAAAAAATTAACAATTTTGTTAAGTTATTTTAATTTGATTTTTTTTACCATGCAGACATTATGGTACTTGGCTTCAAAAAATAATCACCATAAAATAGACAGATATTATGTAATTTCAGAGAGAAAACAAAATACAACATATAGAAATGTGATACATTTGTCATAAAAAAAATCATTTATATAACCAACTGATTTTCACACTCATGTAACTATGGTGTATTTCGAACAGTGGACTCGTTTACATATTTACTGGTAATGCATATGTATTCACAAACATTGAAACAAATAACAAAAACTAATGTGCTTCAAAAAACAGGTGTTGTTTTTGTGAGAAAATACAGGGTATTACAAAAAATGGACAAATTAAGCCAATCAAAGTGCACGCTACAATTTAGAATTAATAACATGCATTTTGAGAGGACATAAATAACATCTGAAAAACAAGATCTATTATCTCTAAAACTACCACTCAATGCCTTTTTCAAAATCTTCACTTTTATGTGCTAGATTCTATTCTTATTTAGCTTTGATTTCATGAAATAATGAAACAAAATCTATATGCAATGAAAATGTTATGTTAAAATGGTGTGTACACAGCAAAACATGTCAACAGTAAATTACTGTTAAATCAAAACAAAATGATTCAAAATTATATACAAAATATCACAGTTTTGCTTTGATAAGCGTTTATCCCTTAGTAAAGGAATTTTCAAAAGTATTTTGGCAGTTAACTATTTTTAACTGTACCCCTAAATTTGAACCTTGTTTGTTTTTTTCAATCCCAGTTTCGATGAACAACAATTCAACTAAGAAACAATTTTGAAACTGGAAGAAAAAAAAACAAAGTATCAAAACTAATAACCCTAAAACCGTTATCTAGTCACACCATTTTAAACACACAAAAACAAAAAAACAAATCAATTCATTTTTATTTTTTGAACATATATGTATATTTATGAAAGTGCCTAATTATTTCTTTGCATTAGCTTATCATCTATTATTGCTTGAACACACTCAATGTAATTATCAAATTGAACTTTGTTTACAAACTAGAAAAAAACATAGACTTGGTGAATAAAAAAGTGTGAGTACGGGCAAAAACAACTTAGTACTATTGATGGGTAATTCAACTGAACAGCAAACCATATGAATATAAACACTATGATAATGTACATTTAAGGATTAATGTGATTATGATTAATTATCTTCTTTTTTTTTTAAGAATAAGTGCATGAGGAAAATATACACTTCCACGTCTATTTTAGTGTATAAAATCAAATAATCATTTAAACATTCTTAAAAACATATAAATTGCTTACTAGTAATTATTTTGAAAATATTAATTGTGTTTTATATATATATTATAACTGTCTACTAATCAACTATATTAAATTAATATCACAGCCTCCAACAAATCACAGTTTTTGCTCCGAGCTGAACTTTTTTTGCTATAGCAACCAAAGTCCAAAAACAATTCTTCAATCATCACAGTCACTGCCTCTGAGCTTGAAATGTGCACTAAGTCACATGATGCCAAGCAACAAAAAGAAGCTTTTTTTGTTGTTACTATGGCAACATACAATTTAGCAACATTTCAACAGTATCAACTAATCTACTTGGGTTACACTTTCTGATTATAAATAAAGTTAATCAAAAATAAACATTGAATGAATAACATATGCATTACCAGTAAATAAATACACAACGTCCACAGGGCACACTCATGGCGATTCAAGTTAATGGATTTTAAGTACATTATAATTGATTATATATTATATTTATAAAAATACATTTGCACAAATGATCATAGTCTAAGAACAAAGCAGCTTTATTATTCATTACGTCATTTGCAAGCAATTTGATAGTTTGTAACTTTTGATAAAAAATCAAGTTACCTTTGTACCGAGCCAGCAGTTAAGGATAAAGCGTTTTGTGTCATGCTATTTACCCATTTATGCCTAGTGGACTCTCCCATCCTTCTAAATTTATTTCCAAAATTAGGGATGCCTAGTATATTTATTTCTATATTTAGAATATTTCTTACAGAAATTCCTTTAAGCAAACAGCGCAGACCCTGATGAGACGCCGCATCATGCGGCGTCTCATCTGGGTCTACGCTGTTTGCCAAGGCCTTTTTTTCTAGACACTAGGCATAAATGGGTTAATTACGAATTTGATACTTCTGTACAAATGACAAACTAAACAAGAGTAAGTTGAATACATGTACCTCATTTAGATTATGCCATAATGTAAATAGTTTTGTATGCTAAGCTACAAGAGCATTCAAAATGTATTGCAAAATGAGAATATATTGAAAACAGAATTTTAAATGATATGTTTATATGTAAAAAAAAAAAATACAGAAACATGAAGATGAAAAATTGTCCAGATGGGCTATTGGAATGTAATAATGAAACAACAACATTTGTGAATGAGCATGTGAGAGAGCCAATTATTAATGTAGAAATATATGTAAACACATTAAATATAAATATAAAAATAAAAACCATATACATGTATACTGTATTAATATTCAAATAATATGAAAAAATACATACTGACAAACTTGTTATCAATAATTTTACCAATACGGGTAACCAATTATGGACGGAATACAGACAGGCCAAAGTAAAATCAAAACTTGAAACAAAACTTGTAATCAATGAAGAGTAAAAAATACCATGTCAAAAATAATAAATACAAATGAGCGTATTGTATTCATGTCATAAGAAACAATAATATTCATCAAAACAGCACACAAATCAGTGGGCATCACCTCAACCGAAATTCAGTTTAATACTTACAATAATACTAATATATATATATGTTTCTACACGCAAATGTAGAGAAAACATTTAATACCAGACAAATATTAAACATATATATATACAACAAACATGACAATTTCAAGGGGTTGCACACGATAAGAGTTCTGGACCTCACATACCTAGTTTTGAAAAGACAAAAAAAATACAATAATAGAAACTTGAAAACTTACGTCATATATGTTTTATATAACTGTAACAATACTACAGAAGAAATAATGTTTAAACATATTGTTAGTGGTCAGACTTTGATAAAGATTTGGATTTGTTTTTATTTTATTTTTTTAGTCCGACAGTAAGACTCACACACTATTTGTTTTTTACCCTTTAGAGGTCAAGTCTCTTTTAATTTTAAGAAAAAAAACATTAAATTGTGTATTCAATGTTCAGAAATGATCTGTCTTTTTGGAGGAAGCCATTTAAAGCAAGGCACAAGCACTGGATTTCTTTTCAGGTGCTTTCTTTTTCTTAGAATCATTATCAGAATCTGAAGAAGAAGAATGGCTGCCACGGCGACCTCCCTTATGACCTTGGGGACCTTTAGCTGCCTTTTTCTTAGAATCATCATGAGAATCTGGACCTTTGTGACCTTTATCTTTATTTTTCTTTGATTCACCATCAGAATCGGAATCGGAATTATTCCCGTCTCCACCCTTTTTACCCCCCTTTGAGCCCTTCCCGTCCTTGCCCCCCTTCCCGTCCTTTCCCCCCTTGTCTGCCCCACCCCCTGAAATGTCTTGTTTGTTCTGCGGGATGACCACGCCCACGGCCTTAGTCCCGCCAACAACTCCTCCACCATCTTCATCATCAGAATCTGTAAGTAATAGTTTAGTTGTAATATATTTGTAACTTAAATGTCAGCTTAAATGAATCAAATAAATTAATTGATACTTTGCAGTTTATAGTCTAAATAAATCATGTTAGTCAATTATTTATTGCATAGTAGAAAGTTGAAATTAAAAGTACTTCAAATTAAAAAAAGAAAAGTACAAATTGAGCGGCGTTGACACGTACCACTGCTTCCTACCTGTTTCCAGCGGGATGAGTTTGATGCACTTCTCTGCCTGGTCATTGGTGGGCGCCACGTAGATGTCCTTGATGAGCGCCGTGCGCAGCTTGCGCTTGTTGTGCTCCTCTGCAACCTCAATCATCCTCTGCATGTGTGCCTGGAAAACACAAACGAGAGTGTGTGGATATAAATTGGGGTTGGGTTTGGAGGGGGGTAGATAAAGAAATGTTTTTGGATAGGCATAACATTCAAACTATTATCTTTTACACTTTATATTGAATAGATCAAAATAATCATGTTTTTCAATCCGAAAATGTGTAACAAATATCTTTGATTCATCAAAGTAATTATGTTTTTCAATCCAAAAATGTATAACAAATATCTTTGAATACATCAAAGTATAATTATATATTAATTGTATATGTATATATTAATATATAAATTGTGTCGGGGTAGATATAGAAATGTTTTTGTATATTCATTATATTTAAACTATTATTGTTTTAAATTTTAATTTGAATACATCAAAATAATTATGTTTAACAATCCCAAAAGTATCAGCCCCAAGCTGTGAATCTGTCCCTTTCACCAGTTATTTATAGAGATCTACCACTATAAATCTAAATTTCTTTGATGAATTTTCTATGGACAACAGAAAACTAAATTATCGTCCTACATTACCCGATAACAAATACAAAAAGTATTTATCAGCCTTTGTATTCTTCTGTTGTTTGTTCTTGTAGTATGACTCATTACCGGGTATTATAAATTTGTACACATCAGAAACCCAAATCATTGTTTATTTGCTTATTAAAAACAATCAGTAAACATTTATTTCTTCAGCTACAATTATGTACCAATTTCTGCTCCATCCTCTCCTGTCGTTTCTTCAGCGCCGTTACCTCCATCATGATTTTGACCTTTTCAGGGTCGAAACGCTGGAAAATAAACATAAACATTGAAAATGATGTTGATATGCTGGGAAATAAACATAAACATTGAAAATGATGTTAACAGAATCATTCAACTATATTTAAATACACAACATTTAAAACATTTTTAAATTCAAACTAAATCATAATATCTTCAGACCAATAGCACAGATTGTTTATTCCATAATTGACGGTTTTGGTTGCTTTACTTACATGCACCAGTGCATTCAATATGAGTCCACTAATTTGGTGTTCTATCCATACAGATTATAATTTGAATAATATAAAGAGGTAAATAGAATAGATTTTATCTTTATTGCAATGCAGTTTAAAGCAAGTAAATAGGAATTTTATCATCCATGATTAAGGGGTGTTGCTGCAGTTTTGCTGATTTTTTTCCATCTAATAACTTTTGCTCAAAATTTATATTCAAGTACTACATACAAATACTATATGAAAAATGAAATAAAAACATAGGGTCACCGGCCTTGTTTTGATTTTATTCACCATTATATAACATGTACTTTTTCATTGAAACTGAAAAATCTCTAATTGCATAAAAATGATTAATAACCTATGAAATTGGCAACATGTAGATATTATGTAAGCTAATATATATCATATACCATTTAATTAAACCACAAACTACCAAAAAAATGGAGAACACAAGTTAAATTTTAAGAAATTTAATTTTTATAATTTTTATGTCACCCAAAAAAACGTCATTTTTTTACTAGTTTAACCACAAAAATGGAATTTAAAAAAGTTCTTTCTAATAACTTTTTGCGAAACTGCTCAAATATGTTCATCTACGTATTGTTCTCATAAAACAAAAATAAAAAAGGGGGTCACCGCACTTTTAACAGAGATTTTTTTGTTTAACTATCCCTACTGTCTATGTCGCATTTCCTACAATACAGCAATTAGGCGAAACCCAAGAACCGGTACATAGACTGTTAGAGATATGCATAAACATTATATATTGTTTACAATCTTAATTGGGATCACAACCGCTTACTAAAAAACACAACACTGAATACAATATTTAATCACAAACATAAGACCATACAGTATCAAACTCGACCTTAATCATCAATAACAGGGACTTGTTGACAGATTTCGGCATGTTTTGAAGTTTGTGATTAAATGCTTTAAATTGATTAATGTAAACAACAGGACTAAATAGCTCCATGAAAAAAACAAGAATGAATAAAATAAAGAAAAAAAGAATTAAAAAAAGTTAACCGCACCTGGGATCGAACCACTGTGTACCTATTATGAACCTACTCGGTCATTAATTTGTGATGATTCTGATAACAAAACTATGTGGTTGTGATAATAGCATCGGTGTTGCTATAAATATATGTTCGGTTAAATAAACTGCCGCAACACCCCTTAAAGCAAAATGAAGTCATTAATTAAAATAAAAATTTGGGAATTAGAAGAACAAGAGCACAGCAGAGCGGATGCCAACGCTTAGCTGCGGGTGCAGTTTTGAAAAAAAAAAAAAAAAAAAATGTTTTTTTTTTACCTTTGACCTTGAAGGATGACCTTGACCTTTCACCACTCAAAATGTGCAGCTCCATGAGATACACATGCATGCCAAAGATACACATGCATGCCAAATATCAAGTTTCTATCTTCAATATTGCAGAAGTTATGGCCAATGTTAAAGTTTTGGGACGACGCGGACGGCGGAAGGACGAGCTGGCTATGACAATACCTCGAGTTTTCTTCAAAAACAGCCGAGCTAAAAATCAGGGTGGAGCGTTAATGCACAGAAAAGTGATCTATTTGTAATTACCACATTATTGAGTTTAAAGAAACTAATTACCTTGACATTGTCATTGACAGCGTGAATAGTGCCACCGACGACAGTGGACGTCTTTGATACCAGGACCTTTCCGCCCTTTCCGCCTTTCGGTTTCATGTCCTTCTGCTTGCCCCAGATCTGAACGGTGAATGCCCCCGTCTTCAGGAACTCCACAATCTTCCAGAGAAAAACAATTAGGAATATGTACAGTATAGGTGGATATTAGTACATGTTAAGGTTAGCAAAGTTATAATTTCATACTTATAAGCACAACAATTTATTCAACAAAATCCCCAATATCATGTGGTGAGAAACTTTCACATGTTTTTTTGGTACTTGTGCTGACACCCATAATATAATATTGTAAAAAACAAATCAAACGTCTTAAGACTACTGTATGTATTAACAGTTGAATGTCATTGGCTTTTATTGCACGGATTTATCACAGTTCCTCCGTTATACTGTTAATTTGCTGCAGTCCAAAAAAGAACTGAAAATAGCACTCCTGTTTTAAGAGTACGATACATAACANGTATAAAAAGCAGGCATCCGAAAAAACTAGAATGAAGAAGGGGGCATAAAAAGACATCATGTACTGCTTCTACCTCATAAGCTAGAACTAGAAAATGTAAAAAACTTTGAGGCTTTCCAAACAAGTAACTCGCAGACTGTTCAGGTTTTATGTTGTTAAATCCTGCTCATCAAAAACTTAGAGTTGGAAATGAAGCCTTAATTAAAACTTGAATTTAAACTTGAAGGGTCTAAAATTTATTTTGATTTTTTAAGAGACTACAAAACGCGTCAAAGTGTGTATGTGATTTGTAAAGGGTTAACGGTTGGTTACCTCTGGTGTTCCCGCTCCAAGGGAGATCACTCTCTCATGAGCGAAGTCAGGATTGATGGTGTCCTTCATGACCTTCGACTGAGTGAAGCCTTCCTCCAAATACACCTTGTACTTGCAGTAGACGTCCTGAACGTAACAGAGGCATTGAGCATAATTGAGCAGCCTTCTGGAAAACTGGGCTTAATGCATGTGCCTAAAGTGTCATCCCAGATCTAATCAGGGACGACACTTTCCGCTTTTATGGAATTATCTGTTTAAAGGAAGTCTCATCTAAACAAAAATCTAGTCTAGGCGGAAAGTGTTGTCCCTGATTAGCCTGTGCAGTCCGCACAAGCTAATCAGGGACAACACTTTAAGACCAGTTTTCTCAGAACGGAGATCATACCAAAGGCAAGGGAGACAAATCATGCTTTTCTTTAGGATTTGTTTATATAAGAGTTATCACACTTTATGAAACATGAAACCTTTTAAAAATGGGCTGTGCAAACCATGCACACATTCACTCATCATTTATCCATAGGCTGTGCAAAC
>VMBQ01010892.1:0-24122 GCA_007657795.1 Dreissena rostriformis | reverse complement strand
TTCAATTATTGTGCGTACTTTTGTTTTGGCAATGTATGCGAGTTTGATAAATCTATGCGATTTTTTTACAGATAAATTCAATACATCATCGTTTACAACAAGACTATGCAAGAGCTTTTTCTAACTCATAATTCTACGGGGAATTTTCACGCTAACCTGGGCTATTATACGATTCGCCTTGCAGTCTCGTTGTTCATCAGATATGTCATTTGCCGCATTTCTAGAATTGCGGACCGTCCAGCCTGACCTCCGTTGGCTAATTGGAGAGCATCAATTAATTAATAAGCAATAAACGTCAAATAACTCACGAATGTATGGGTCAAACCTATCTTAACGAGCGTCTGCAGCGATATTGAGACGGAATCTGCACTTTGTAGACAAACATTTAATTCATGCTGGAGTTTAGTAGCGTTACCTATGAAACAAACGATGACATCAATACTAGTGCAGCGTAAATGATGTGAAGGAAAACATAACATAATTTACCACTTAAAGATGACAAAAAACATTTTTAGAACTATTTTTACATCAACATATCACAAAAAATGCAACTTTTTAATTACTGCTACAACTGTAACAATAGCAGCAGCAGCAACAATAACATTATAATTATCAATTAAAAAACGATCATTTAAGTTCAGCATATAGATAAACTGAACGACAAAATAAAGACAGTGTGTATATATATGTTAATCGTAATTCCCTTTCAATCGACACTCCGAAGTTAAAATTCAAACTGAGACAAGTAGGTCTTTCCGGTGACAAAGTAATAGTTCTTGCATAACTGTCACAGATGCTTTACCTCAAAACACAAACACAAAGTATTAAAAAAACAACAAAAAGGCAACGCAGATAAACGTTCTAAATACAAAACGTGTTATCGTGGACTCAATTTATCATAGTTAATAGGTGGTTATCTCCCTTTAAACAAGTCTCCACGACCAAAACATGAAAATGAGTGACAGGGGAGATAAATACGTCAGACTGAGTTACACACATAGCGATCAGGTAGCGGTGATTAGCGCGAATAAAAATGTGACACAAGACCACGTATGATAAATATCTAGTAAGTTCACCCATAACTAGATTTATAATACTTATGCAATAATCACTAGATTACTAGATTCATGTATTTTGTATTAATAAGTTTAAACTAGAAGCTGTAAAGTGTATGTGTAACATAACTATATTATTTTCTGTTCTTCTAATGTTATAAACGAAAGCGCATTTTGAAGCGTATACACATTGAATAGAAATAATCACAATATAATTTTATTATAAATATTGTTCCTGTCCATTCTATTCATGTTCGTTTGTCAGTTGTCAACATTTTTTTTCTAAAATAATTTTCTCCCTGCCCTCCTCCTCCGACTTTTTTAATTTTCACAGCATGTGAACATGGGTTTCGTCCCACCACGCGCTATGTGAATGTATGTACAACTTTCTAATGTGTTCATTCAAATAGTTTTGTCAATATATTATATGAACGCATGACATAACTTCTTTTGACTATTGACATAATTGATAATTTGTATAATATATTTTCGATGTATCCATACATATTATTTCAATATGCGTGCAGGTTGCTCATTATGGCTTCCCTATACGCGTCTAAAGCAAAGCATGCAATATTCTGTGCAGCAACATTGCACTGCTTATCTCTCAACCATGTCAACACATCGTCGGAATGCGGAGACAATTGTATAATTGATCAAGGACGGTTTTGTGTCTGCTGATTACGTAGAAGACATCAAGCGAGATACGTCCAAATTATGTGTCGTAATTAACTAAATACACATTTCAAATGTCTTTGTTATAATGGCATTGTTTGAAATAGAATGAACATTTTATATTGCATCCTGTTTACATCTTTGTTTTGTTTCGCGTTAATTATATTCAGACACTGAAATAACAAATTGAATTTCAAAGTGCAAATTACAAATTAAAAAACAACTTCTCTCCTCTAATTGTGTTAATT
Source organism: Dreissena rostriformis (assembly GCA_007657795.1). Lineage (NCBI taxonomy): Eukaryota > Metazoa > Mollusca > Bivalvia > Myida > Dreissenidae > Dreissena > Dreissena rostriformis. Next base: position 22,144 of record VMBQ01010892.1, on the reverse strand, counting down.
TTGTCATTAATTAAATTACAACAATGCAACATCAAACAGTTATCGCAGAACTGAAATGAAATTCAAAAGCACATTATCTGTTTTTACATAATACTGTTGTTTCTCGAAACAAACGGTTTTAATGCTATTTTTTCTTATAACTTTAACAGGTGCCGATTGAAATTTTGAAATCATAACTGTTAAAAACGAAACTTAAAAAGTAACAAAAACAATGAAAAATCGTCATCTCATTACATCAAAGTTTCGTTCAGTCTTCAGTGAAATTATCATGTAACTATTTTAAGTAAATGTTAAATATGCAAATACAGCCATTTAAAAGGATTGTTATCAGAAAGTGACTTCTTCATAAATAGTTTCGCCATTTTGAATTTATATTGCCCCGCTTGTTTTAAAAAACAATATTGATTTTAGCCGATATAAATGACGTTTGCAGATTTGGTCATTTCGTCTCTGTAAACTATGAGAATACTGTGGAATAGAAAGGACGCCGTGTTTGTTTTCATAATGACCGGGTTGTAAAATATGAGTTATTTTAACATGCTTCGTTGGGAACTTTTCTATATTGGTGTCGTGATAGCAAGCAGTAGTTGTATTCTCTGGTAGAAAGGTAAGACAATTTGTACTTTGTTTAACGACAATCGAAGTATATCGTAAAGACCCACTAGAAGTCGTTAAACATCTGTAATGAGATCCATAAACATGATACAAATCCAAGATTATATATGGATAAAATCGCAAGATTCTACTGACATCTTTGTGGTCCCCAATTAACAGAATATTTCTAGGATTTTATTTCAAATTCATAATAAATGTACGTTACACACAACCGCGAATTCAGCTTGGAGCGATCTTATATACCTTTGGTAAACGATTTGACAAAGGCACAGTAATCCCTAGTAATTTTAGGGCAAGTAGTAGCCTCTACAAATCCACGACGCATTTATTGGAATCTGAATCAGATGGAAATTTCCCATCTGCGAGAAATACTAATGATATAATACCTCGTAAAAGTTACTTATAGTTTATGACTAATTAAAAGCATTAACTAAAAAAGTTTGCTATCAGGGTAAAAAGCGTATATTCTTTTTCTTACTATAAACCAAAAAACTATATTTGTATTTAGATATTTTTAGAAAACGTTCATGCTGATAAATATTGATGACTTTAATCTAATCCAACAGTAAGGAACACTATACTGTGGTGTTGTTGAGATTAACCGAAACAACCGGGACTCTTAAAACATGAGTCAAAAGTATAATATTGCAAGTAATAAATATCATCACAATCAGGCTAAATCAGTTCGTAAATGTTATCATAATAAGGTGTCTTCTTACTGTTGCATTTTTATTTAATTATTACCTCATAACATTTCTTCTCATTTACATGTACTTAATTATGGCTTCTAGAATTCGACCCACAATTATAATTTATGCCTCTATCTTAAACCCTTGTAACGTAGCTGTATGTTGCGGGTATTTAGAAATTAAAATAACAGATGTCAGTTCGGATGGGATATGTAATGAAGTTTGAATAATTGATTATGGAAGTATGGTTTCATTTCCCCAATGTAGTTCAATTATCGGGAACATCTGTTGATATGGTCAAATATTCTTATTGAAGCGAAATCTCTTAGTCCCAAAAGTTATTATCTACACATGGTCATCACAAACATTTGTCAAACGTAAATACTTGTGTCTGGCACTTTCCTGCTGTGACATGTGGTAGATGCATGAGCGATCCATCCAATCAACAAGAGTGATTCGAAGGGGTGGGTTTAGTAAATCGCGGGAAGAGTTACAGTCAACTAATCAAGAATGGGATAAGAAATATCAAAGTTTTATGTTTATTTACCTCAGAATAAAATGCTGTGTTTTGTTGTAAGACAATCATTCTACAGTCTGGGTTTGACAATCGAGTAGAGCAGTCACGCTTTCGTGTCGCGGCGGCCATATTGGCCCGCCGCGCTGTAAGATTGTATTTCACGAACATTGGCAAGCGTTGTATTAGAAAATATTCAACAGAAATAAATCGCGATGAAAAGAGAAACTAACTGTTTTGTCACTGTGTTTAACAACCATTATGTTACACAGCAGTCGAACTGTGTTTGTCACTGTGTTTAACAACCATTATGATACACCCTAGTGCTGTCACGGTCAGTGGTAAATCAAATAAGGTAAAGACCAAACAATGCTTTATTTCCCCCAGTGCATTAACAACTATTTCACCAATATTCAAGCAGCGTGTCAGTTTTATAATTATTACCAAACGATAAACAAGATCGCAAAGCGCACAATCAGCGTTCCGTATGTTTATATTTTTTTAATACAGCGCATTCGCCCATTATCGCCTAGTTGTAGTTGTTGCTGACAAGTCCACTCTACAGGCAAACATTAAAATGATGATAATTAATTGTTATATTGCAATGCAGACAGTATAAAACCAACCACTGAGTTGTTTTCGAGACTTGTTAACTATTTCATGCAAAATATGATAACATGTATTCAGTATTAATTCAAACTCTTACCATACGCTGAACGAGTAATTTGGTTAGGTACAAGACACACCTTCATTTAACGTATATATACATTTGTATACGTAAATAAAAATACATTTATAATAACACTGTGTGAGATTATACTCATTAACATAAATAAGCAACATTGTACATGTTAATTAATGGATAAACCGTTTGAAAATCACAACTACATTCAAACCAATCTCCAACTAACCAAATAACCACTTTGCCTGTTGAACGTGGTGTGTCTGCACATAGTCACTATTCTTCCTAGGCGTAATTTCAATGATTAAACAATAAAGATTGCATGTTAACTAAAACACAGTTTTGATTTAGAATTTCTTCCCACGTACGTGAATGATTTTAACGTATCATTCCCAAACCACTGTACCGTCTGACCCGGATGTGTTGAAGGAGCATATTGCACTTAAGGATTGGTGTTTGAACTGAATGACTGTTTATTCAATATTGCCCGTACGGTGAAATGGAGTAAAACGATAATCTCTATCTGCATTATACATATTTCTAACAGATTTATAATCATCTGCTTCATCACTATGATTATCGATATTTCAATCATCACCATTGTAATAATGATTGTGATCATCAGTATTATCAACACATACTTGACAACATGGTACCACCGTTTGAGATCCTTAATAAAGCGGGCGATTACTTCACTACAATTCACATACTGGAAGTGTAAAGTCTCGTGGCCTCATCTTAGATACATGGAGAGCCCAACGAAGCGAGATCGGACACTAAACACTCATTCCAAAGTGGTCAAAGTTTATGACATTACCTATTACAATGTATGCAACGCAAACCTTTCCAAAACATTCCATTTATAAACCCAATTATTACGACATCCAATGACAGTTGACTTAGTCAGAACGTTTTATTGCCGCCGTTGATTACATTTCCAGAAAGCATAGATTCGGTCCATTTACTGACTGCATTTCCTATTGACATAGATGCATTGGTTGTCTTATGGGTGACGCGCGATTTGGTTTCAAAACAGTTGGAACGCATGGCCATTATTGCTGTACCCAGTACAAAAGAAACATATATCCAAACACATACGTAAATTCATTAACACGCTAAAGAAACAATTATTCTGGCCATTAGTACTTCATTGACCGAAACGTGTAAAAATGGTCCGAACATCAATAACTGCAAATCCATAAAGATTGTTAGGAGTCCGTAAGTTTTGTAAAACTGATAATTATGGAGCTTTGTTACCTGAAGAAATGAATTGAGCTGGCACCATCCGGTAAATGCCAAGTCTTTGAATACAGATGTTTACAATATGAGTCAAATGGCTAAATATCCCTAAAATCATTGACTAGAATGTTAAATTTACATGTGCATTTCTTATTGAATGCAACGCTCCAAATAAATAGCGACTTACTTGTATTCATTGTTTTCGGTGAAATAATCAAAAAGCAATTAAAACGAAAGGAATTGTGAGGTAAATAACAGCGCATGTCTGGAAAAACTATGAATACAATTTTAGATATGAGTTATTTCTTATATAACTGACGTGCTGCATTATAAAACAAAATAATCGATATATAAACAAATAAACAAACGAACGAATCTTCGACCAAACGAAAGAACAACAACAAACAAACAAACAAACAAAGGAACACATAGTGACCGAAAGCAAAACGTTATTTAAATCATCAAACTTATTCAGATTTAATTAAATACAATTCTATTAAATAATTCTTACTCACTATTTCATTGTGAGTAGATCAATTATTCCCTAATCTAAATTGTTTCAAAAAACTAAATCGAACAACAACACAACAGATAGGTATAAGGTATGTTATTGGTAGCAAAATACAAATTCAATAGAATCTTGATTAAGCGGACTTCATCCAAATGCAATGGCCCAGAGCGTGTTTGCTCATGGAACGGAGTACTGATGATATACTGTTTGAAGCAAGCGGAAACCCACAATGTAAAGGCCATCATAGTAACTGAAAATATACTTAATAATGTTACAGCAAATGAGTCAACAAGTAAGTAATAATGAAATAACAATAAAAATGATACCTTGGACTGCATCTAATATGCAAATCTGAAAACAAACTCAATTTTCTATATTAACAACAACAGTGGATAAATACTTCTCTTACAACTTTCGCATACGTAAATTCTGACAATAAAAATTAATGAAACCAAAACAAAATATTCACATATATCATACATATGATATAGCAAATTTAACCANGTTGGGGGATGGGTGGGGGTGGGGGATGGGTGGGCGGGAAAACGACCTTTCTTTGCTACCAAAAAAAAACCTCGAGTGACGAAGAATGCCTCTATACAACTGTATAACGCCAAGAAACCTTGCAATGCACGAGCTATGTCCCGCTAAATCAAAACGTAAAACGAAGAAGTACGAACAATACCGAAAACTATAAATAGAACCAATTTAGAAACGTGAATAATTTCTATCCCTGCGTGCGTCCGTCCTTGCGTTAGACTTTTTCTTGTTTACGCGATAAACTCAACAGTTTTCACGGTTAAACTGTTTAGGTATTGAATGACAACGTGAATTTTGTTTGTGATATAAAATATCATTCATGATAACGTTTGTGGCTTTTAATTAATGGGAAGTAATTCAATTGATGTATGTTAAAATGTATATAAAAATTCATGCATAGGTGCACACAAACATGACTAAATAGACAAAAACAATATTAAGCTGTCCAAATGATAACAAAGAATACAAACCGAGAATTTCGAATGCAGCTTACAACAGTAGGACAACATTATGCATTACAATTAAGAAGTTTGTTGTGCTTAATTGAAAAATTAGGTTGTGGCAAGATTAATGTCCATTCGTTTATGTGTGGTTATATTCTTTACAAGATAACTTCTGTCATAAACGTGCGACTTTAAAATGTGCATAAGACGTAAAGTCTGGCAAAATAAATGTACGCCTATGTAACATACCATAATATTTTACTCGATGCTAAACGTTTAGATGAAGTACACTCACATGTCGTTCATATTGGTTTATTATTGCATAAACTCTATCTATAATGCCCTCTGCCGGGGTGAAGAAACTTGGCAAAACGAGGGCTTGAACGGGAGAAATCGTGTATTAACAAGGCGATTCACGTGCCGTTCAAGCCCTGTTAAGTGTTTTTCATATCCATAAACTGGTCCACGCGCATATATTTATCCGTCACGACCAGTTAATTATAAAATTATTCCTTATTTCTTACTTTGCGCGGCTGCATTTCAAATTTGCATTAATCCACTGTTTAAACACATTTTAAATCGAAAACTGCCTATCCGAAGGTAAACTGTATGACGTCATATTAAACGAACAACAAGTAAGCATACTGTCAGAAATAATAAAAAAATACATATACAAATATATCATGGTATACACGCCATGTTAAGTTTCGGACAAACTAACGGTGAACACCTCTTTGCTTTTTTCACGTTTCAATTACTTTCTTTATTGGCCATAGGCGTTTTGAAAGATAGCATCTTAACTTAAAACAAACGCATTCGTGGCGAAAAGATGACTGCACATTTAAATACTTCAATGTGAGACAATGCATTCGTCTTCTGTGCGGGTATCGCTAATTCGGAGAAGATAATTCGAAAATAATTGACACAAAATTGCTCATTTTTTGCGAGAATTTTACACGAGGATGATAAGTAGGCTTCGAAAACGCTTAATGCTTTCAAAGACTCTTTTGTTGACACCCAGGCTTTGGGATTGTTATTTTCTCTGGCAATTAATATGTCTTGAAAGACGATGAAATATATTTTGAAGGAAATGTCGTATGGCAGATATAAATGGATTATTTAAACGATACAAGATTTACGACTTTCTTCAGGCTTTGTGTTTGCTAGAATGGAAGGCATGAAGATCAATCCATAGGATTTCTCATTCGCTAGAAACAATTATGTTTACATTGTATATTTTAATACTGATATATGACTCACAAATTATATAACTATCGTTGTGTAATGTATCCAAATATACTGAAGCAAGGATTAGGACGCGATTAAAATGATATTATTCTGAATAAATGTTTTACAATTGTTGAATAAGAATGCATATTTTATTTGGAAAGTTAGCCCTATTCAGCACATGTACGGTCAATTAAAATACTATCACAATTAGCATGAATGAGGTTACAACCGGCTTTGCCATAATATCATAACTATTATTATATCAATTTAATTATGGCACAGAAAATCTATAAACATGTCAAATGTCGTATATTAAATATACACGCTACTAGTAATGTTAACCATTACCAATAACACAATAAGTATGCAAGTCATATGAACGACATTAACATAGGAAATCTACATTCTAACGAGCATTCCAACAATAAACCGACCCGACCAGTCATATCTCATGCGCACTTTCGTCTGTAATTCCACGTGCTTTATTAGCAACCTCGACGTCTTGTTTAGCATGTTTATCATCGCCACGTTTCGTGATACAATTGTTGATTTATCGCGCCTCTATCTTGTATTGTAGCATCGCGATAGGTTTAATTGCCTTGTTTTTCGTCTGTCTGAGATCCGAAATTCTGTTAATCTGGTTGCGCTACGACGCCACATGTTTAGACCATGGCCTAGTCTTTGCCATCTTTGCGACCAATAAATCACGTGGTTATGGTCGGCAGTGAGATGTACAGAGATTGGACAATCGCCTGATTGGAACGATGAGACGAACGGGGACACCCATCAATTGAGCTTACATGTGTAACCGTTTACAAGTCAGATACGCACCTTGACGCGTTTGTAGTCCCTTCGAAAATCTGATAAAATTTAAGGCCTTCTTTATATAGTTAAGTTTTGAAGGCTTCATTTCAAACCCTAAGATATCGATGAGCAACACACAGCATAAAACCTGAACAGTCTGCAAGTTACTCGCAGGCTGTCCTGGTCTTATGCTGGTTGAATATGGCCATTTTCATTTTGCTTCTGATGTAACAATTTTCAACAGAAATTGGATTTCTCGAATGCAACATGGGTGTTAGGGCTATTCAAGGGTTGTCAACAATACAGAAGTACGATGTCAGTTGCGTTCAAGATGTGCGAACAAACCGTGGAGGACATGTACCACAGTTATATTTTACATGTCTTGATCATCCAGCTTTTTTGGTATGGTCAAAAACGTGCGGATAACATTGTAATGGAGAGTTAACTAAACTACAGAAGTCGATGCTTCGGCAAGAAACGAATGCTCACTTCTCTTATACGTTAGTTTCGTATCAGATCTGTGTTCCCGATATGTTTTATTATAATCCAATTTATACTGGTATTTGAAATATCTTTCTTCCAAACATGTAAGCGGAATTTCGTAACATTAGATTTATCCAAATTGATGTACGACACATAGTCAATACTAGTGAAAAATAAATAACATGTAATAGTATTTACTCAGATAAAAGACAATAGATATAGAAAGCATACTGGTTTACATAGATGTATATTCAATTCTCGCATAATCTTATATTTTAACGAGTCAATTACTGTGCGTATTTTTGTTTCGGCAATGTATGTGATTTTGATACATCTATGCGCTTTTTAAATCTAAATTCAATACAATGTGAAACAACATGATTCTGATAGAGCTGTATCTAACTCATCATTCGACTATGGATTTTCACGCTAACCTGGGCTACTTTATGATTCGTCTGTCTCATTGTTCATCAGATGTGTCATTTGGCGCATTTCTAGAATTGCGGACCGTCCAGTCTGACCTTCGTTGGCTAATTGGAGAGCATCAATTTATTAATAAGCAATACACATTAAATAACTCACGAACGTATGGGCGAAACCTATCTTAACGAGCGTCTGCAGCGATATTGAGACGGAATCTGTAGTTTGTAGATAAACATGTAATTCATGCTGGAGGTTTGTACCGTTACCTATGAAACAAACGATGACATCAATACTAGTGGAGCGAACAGTCTCACTTTAATGATGTGAATGAAACTTTACCGTCTTTCACCATTTTCAGATACAAAAATAATAATTCAGAACTATTTTTCATCAACATATTACCAAAACTTGCAACTTTTCAATTAATTCTACAACTGTAACAATGGCACCAGCAGCAACAATAACATTATAATTATCAATTAAAAACGAAAATTTAAGTTCAGCATATATATTAACTGAACGACATAATAAAGACATTTTGTTTCTATATGTTAATCATAATTTTCTTTCACAGAAAATTCCGAAGTTAAAATGTACGCTGAGACACGTGCGCCTTTACGGGGACAAAATAATAGTTCTTACATAACTGTCACAGATGCTTTTCCTCAAAACACAAACACAATGGATTCTAAAAACAACAAAAAGGCAACGAAGATAAACGCACTAAATACACCAACGTGTTTTCACGGACTCCATTTATCACCGTTGATAGGTGGTTATCTCCCTTTGAACAAGTCTCCACTACCGACAAATGAAGATGAGTGACAGGGGAGATAAATACGTCAGACGGAGTTACAAACAGTAATCAGGTTAGAGTGATTAGAGTGAATAAAAGTTTGACACACTAATTGCAACTATTTATATGCTCGTCCATTACTAAATGTATACGACTTATTCAATAAGCATGTACTATATTCATGTATTTTGTAGGATCATCCGTACACTAGAAACTGTAAAGTTTGTTTGAATTTAAACTCTGTTTCATTTCTGTTCTTCTGTTCTTGATGAACAAATGCGCATATTTACGCATATTCACATTGAAAAGAAATAAGCAGAATATAAATTAATTAGGAATATTCAGCATATATATTTGTCTTCATGTTCGTGTGTCAAAAGTCAATGTTACTTAAAGAAAATGTTGTTCCATTCCCATTCTTAATTGATTTTCACAGCACCTAAACACGGGCTATACCTCACCAGTCGATGACCGAGTGAGCGTTTGCAGAACTTTTTTATTTGTTCGTTCTTATAGTTTTTTTGTATTACACTATCTAAACGCATGACATATTTTATTTAAACATTCGAAGTTATGGATGTTGTACAATATATCTTCGATGTATCCATAAATATTATTTCAATATGCGTACAAGTTTACTGGCTTCCGTATACGCGTCTATCGTAAAGCATGCACTATTCTTTGCAGCAAACATTGCGCTGCTTATCTCCCAACCATGTCAACACATTGGCGGAATGCGGGAGAAATTGTATAATTAATCAAGGACGGTTTTGTGTCTGCTGATTACGTAGAAGACATCAAGCGAGATACGTGAAAAGTATGTGTCGTTATTAATTAAATACACATTTCAAATGTTTTTTTGTAATAATGGCATTGTTTGAGATAGATTGAACATTTTGTCTTGCATCCTGTTTACATCTTCGTTTGTTTGCGTTAATTATATTCAGACACTCAAAGAAAAAGTTGAATTTCAAAGTGCAAACTTACAATTGAAAAACGACTTATCTCCACTTATTTGTGTTAATTATGTCCTTAATTGCATAACAGCAATTCAAGTTTTACACGTGAACTAGTTATCGCAGAACTGAAATGAAAATCAAAAGCACATTATCTGTCTTTACATAATACAGTTGATTATGGAAACAAACGGTTTTATTTTTTTTTCCTTATAACAGGTGCAGATTACAGTTTTGAAATCATAACTGATACAAACGAAACTCAAAATGTTACAAAAATAAAGACAAAATGTCATAGTAAATGATAAATATGCAAATACAACCCCATTTAAAAGGATTTTATCAGAAAGTGACTTGTTCATGGTTTGGCCATTTTGAATGTATATTGCCCCGATTGTTTTAAAATACAAAATTGATTTTAGCCGATATAAATGACGTTTGCATATTTGGTCATTTCATCCCTGTAAACTATGAAAAAAGTGTGGAATAGAAAGGACGCCATGTTTGTTTCAATATTGACCTGGTTGTTAAATAAGTTCGTTTCACACGACTCGTTTGGAACCTTTCTATTTTGGTGCCGTGATAGCAAACAGACGTTGTATATTCTGGTAGAAAACTAAGAAATTTTGAACTTGGTTTAACGACAGTCAAAGTATATCGTAAAGACCTACTAGATGTCGGAAGACGTCTGTAATGAGTTCCATCGACATGATAAAAATCCAAAATTATATATGGATAAAATCGCAAGATTCCACTGACATCTTTGTGGTCCCCAGTTTACAGAATATTTATAGGATTTTATTTCAAATTCATAATACATGTACGGTACACACAACCGCGAATTCAGCTTGAAGCGATCTTATATTCTGATACCTTTGGTAAACGATTTGACAAAGGCACGGCATGTACGCACCAGTATATCCCGGCGAGAATGTTATTGTCCGTGTGCACACTGTGTTCGAATTATTGCTAAGAATTTACTTCTTGCAGGTTGAATAGGGATTGTTTTAACATAATGGCGAAGCAGTTCTAAGTAGTATCCGTTAGTAGGTAGGGACATGATTCGTATTGCTACGTAAATTTGTTGACACATTGCTTGTTATATAACATAATATACTTACATAATGTTGCAGTTTACTCTTGTTGAACTGAGACAAAATAAACATAGCGAAAGAATTTGATGCTAAGTGATGAAATATTGAAAGTAAGATAGAAGCAAACAATTAAAACATTTCTTGAATCATGTTCATGAAACGTTCTATCATACGGCTTCGACAGTTTTACTTTTCAATGAGCATTTGTAAAATTATTCCTTTCGTCTGCGTTTGTGACCGTTCTGCTTTGTTGTTGCAACTATTTTTATATTTTTTAACTATTTCTGCTCGGATCAAATCCTATGAAACACAACAGAGCCTTTATCATTTTTAGGGTCAGTAGCAGTCGCTACAAATTACGATTGAAATCCAAGACGAATGTATTGGAATCTTGAAAAAAGTAATACGCATCAATGAGAAAATATGACGTGTATAAAACGTCTTAAAATTAACTCATAGGTAAATAATAACTTAAAACATTACTTAAACAAAGTTTGCTTTTTGGGTAAAAAGCATAAATTATTTTTCTCAATAAAGTGACATAATTTACGCATGTTTACTCCCGCAAGCGATTATGCAAACATTTATTTAATATCTAATTTGTTTTATTTATATTATGATAATATTTAATTATTCATCTATTGTTTCTTGCCAAATGGCAAAAGCAATACAACATAAATGTGCTTGATATTCTTATATTTTTAGAAAACGTTCATCCTGTTAAATATTGATGACTTTAATCTTATTTAACACTAAGGGACGCTATACTGTGGTGTTGTTGAGATTTACCGAAACAACCAGGTCTCTTTAAACGCGTATTCTCAAAAAGGATATGTTCTCGACATAACCGTAAAAAATAAACAGGACACGTGCCAATAGTATATTATTGCAAGCCATAAATATCATCACAATCAGGCTAAATTAGTTCTTCAATTGAATCATAATTAAGTGTCTTCAAACTGTCACAGTTTTACATTTTTACCTCATACACTTTATTCCCATTTACATTTACTTCATTATAGCTTCTTGTTTTCGACCCACATTCAAACCTTATGTGTCTATCTTAACCCCTAGCGCTGTTAAAGCCAGTGGTTAATCAAATAAAGTAGAAGCCAACAAGTGCTTTATCCCTAGAGCAATAACAACTATTTCACCAAATTGCAAGCAACGTGTCAGTTTTATAATTATTACTTAATTATCAGCCGGATCGCAAACAACACAATCAGCGTTTTGTATGTTTATTATTTTTTAATACAGTGCATTCGCCCACTATCGGCTAACGTTCACGTAGTTGAAGTTGTTGTTGACAAGTCTACACTGGAGTCAAACATTAAATTGATGATAATTCATTCTTGTATCGCAATGAAGCCAATATACAACCAACTACTAATTTGGAGGCGAAATTTTGGACTATACCATGAACAACATGATAACATGTATTTAGACCTAATTCAAATCGTTACACGTGTAATTTGGTTAGGTCCAAGACACTCCTTCATTTAACGTATATATATATATATATATCTTTATTAAATTAAAAAGACATTTACAATTACACTGTTGTCCGTTTACATCTAAACACATGCTGTGTGGGGTTATACTCATAAAAAGAAATAAACAAAACTCCAACTAAAGAAGCACTTTGCAAGTTGAACGTGATGTGTCTGCACCTACTCACTGTTATTCCCGGGCGTAATTTTCAATGATTAAACAATAAAGATTGCATGTAAATGTAAGCACGTTTTTTTATTTAGAATTTCTTCCCTAGTACGTGAATTATTTCCACTTTTTATTCCCAAACCACTCTACCGTCTGACCCGGATGTGTTGAGGGAGCATATTGCACTTAAGGATTGGATTTTGAACTGAATGACTGTTTATTTAATATTGCCCTTACGGTGCAATGGAACAAAAAGAGAATTTCTATCTGCATTATACATATTTCTAACAGAGTTATAATGATCAGCTTCATCACCATGATTATCGACATTTCAATCGTCACAATCGTAATAATGATGGTAATCATTATTATTATTATTATCAAACACATTTTTGACAACATCAATAACACTGTGTACGATTCTTTATGAAGCGCAATTTCTCAATTTCAACTCACGGACTGGAAGTGTTTAGTAACGTGACTTCATCTCAGATATGCGGTGAGCCAAACGAAGCGAGATCGGACACTTAACACTCATTCCAACGTGGTCAAAGTTTATGACATTACCTATTACAATGCATGCAACGCATACATTTCTCAAACATTCCATCTTTTAACCCATCTATTACGACATCCAATGACAGTTTCCTGAGTCAGAACGGTTTATGGCCGTCGTTGATTGTATTTCCAGAAAGCATTGCCTCGGTCTATTAACTTACTGCATTTCCGATTGACAGAGATGCATTGGTTGTCTTATGGGTGACGCGCGATTTGGTTTCAAAACATTTGGAACGCACGGCCATTATTGCTTTACCCAATACAAAAGAAACATATAACCAAACATATACAAATTTCATTAAACATGTTTAACAAACAATTATTCTGACCATTAGAACTTTATTTACCGAAACGTGTAAAAATGGTCCGAACATCAATAACTTCAACTCCATGAAGATCGTTAGGAGTCAGTAATTTTTGTAAAACTGATAATTATGGAGATTTGTTACCTGAAGACATGAATTCAGCTGGTACCATCGGGTAAATTCCAAGTCTTTGAATACAGATGTTTACAATATGAGTCAAACTGCAATATCCCTTAAACAATTGACTAGAATAATAAATACACATGTGTATGTCCTCTTGAATGCCATGCGCCACATACATAGCAAATCACTTATATCCATTGTTTTATGGGCACAAATTAAACAACAATTAAAAAGAAAGAAAATGTGCGGTAAATAACAGCGCTTGTCTGGAACAATTATTAATACAATTTTAAATATGAGTTATTTCTCATATGATCGACGCGCTCCATTTTAAATCAAACTAAACGGCAGATAAACAAATCAACAAACGAACGAATGTCCGAACGAAAGAACGAACAGAAACAAACATAACAAACAAAGAAACAAACAAAAGAACAAATCCTGACTGAAAACCAAACGACCTTGTGAAATACACATACTGTGTTTAGTTATTTAAATCATCACAAGTATTCGGATTTAACTGTTTTTAGGCATTGAAAGACACCGTGGTTTGTGTTTGTGATATAAAATAACATGATGACGTTTGTAACTTCCGATGATTGAAAAGTGATTCCGTTGACAATATACCAATAGATAAACCAATAAAATAAAATTGTATAGCAACACTTGTCGATTCTTTATCCAAAGGTTTACAGTTAATTGGATGCTGCAAATATGTGCTTTATTGTCCAATGCAAATATAAACCCATGATAGGCCAACTCAAGCATAAATTGATAACAGTCTACTGGTCAATAGATAGGTTGGTGTGAACTATGCGTGACATGAGAAGAATCGGTCTTGCAGTGGCGAAACAAGTACATCGCAGTATAATACTAGTTCTTTTAATTGTCGCAGACACGAGTCATAAAGCTATTGGCTATACCTCACTCAATATTATCATGTCACAACTGTCTAACAAAATGCGTATGTTGATAATTGTAAACTTAACACGGATAAGGGATGATAGCTAGGTTACTATACACTTTTGTACACACAAATTGGCACGAAATGTATTTAAACCGATCCTGGTAGGGTAGAACGTACTTTATAACATATCAAAAGTTAAACAAAATTGGACCACTTGAAAGATTTTTGTTTAAAGATGGCCGCCAAGATGGCCACCGAAACCTATAAATGATCATAACAATGTAAGTATTCAAACACATTTGATGATTTTGGTGACTAGACCCATGTTTCGGGGTGCAAAGTACACATTAAGATCATCAAACATAATGTTTTGTATGTTTCACATAAATCCAACCTGGCGATAAAATGACCACCAGCATTATTCAAAGGACCACAAGACCATAACTTTTTAATCAAACGTGATTATTGTTATGTCAAACGCAGGAAACAAAACGACCGGTATATCATGTGTGGAGTATTGTGTTATATACCGATTCATATACAATCGATCGCACTTGTAACGCAAAATGTGCATTTGTAATAATTTCTCAATGATTAATCAATAGATTTCTGAGAAATATTGAATATAAACAAATATAGCTTGTTTCATTATCTGCTAGAAATTGGTCCGCGATGAATAATGAGTAAGCGAGATGTATCACTATAAAATAGTAGTCACACAAGCACACATTCTAAAGGAATTTATCTATTTTTTAAACAGTTCATCGTAATTGAACTTGTAATACATTAATATTTATTTCTGGTAATTCAGCGTCATGGATGGAAACTTTTGCTCAGCTAGCAGGTAGACAAATTTATCTTATAGAGAACCAATACAATATTATGCCTGTGGAATGTTAGTTTCAAGCTCCTTTCCTTTCAAGCTCCCGTAAATAACGAGGATTGCATGTCGTGTCTTTTCAGACACGTGTAATTCGTCACAAAAATATTTTGTATCGGGTGATGTAGACGGTCACAAGACAAAAACAAAAAACTGGTCAGGCTAATCGGAGACCTTTGTCAGTTACCTCCCGAATACTCACCAGAAACACATTTAACCTTGTAATTAGTTTACTGCATGTGCGAAAAGTGCAGTCCTCACAGGCTTATCAGGGACGACACTTTCCGCCTAAACTGAATTTTCGCGAGGAGGACACTTAAATTATACGCAAAATATATTGAATCGGAAAGTGTCGTCCCTGATTAGCCTGTAAGGACTACACAGGCCAATATTAGACTGCACATACGCACATGCATTAAGCCAGGTTTTCACTGAGCGAGGCTCACACATATTGTATACGTAAAGTAATCCTAAAGTGTGTTCGGCAGCATGATTTTTAGACATATGTATTTTAAAATCCGTGCTTAGGATAACACTTTTATAACTAAATAACTTCTATCATAACAGTGGAGATTGAAAATGCACATTCGTGAGTATATGAAACGTGACAATTAAAACATTTTCCAATACTATAATATAAAGGACGAGGACATATATTTGGAAGGAAATGTCGTATGGCAGATATAAATAGATTATTTAAGCGATAAAAGATTTACGACTTTCTTCAGACTTTGTGTTTGCTGGAATGAAAGGCGTGAAAAACAATCCATCGGATTTGCCATTCACTAAACATAATTATGTTCACATTGTATATTTTAATACTGATATATGACTCATAAATTATATAACTCTCGTTTTGTAATGTACTTGTTATCTTAATGTACTGAAGCAAGGATTAAGATGCGATTAAAAACGATATTCCGAATAAATATTTTACAATAAGTTTAATAAGAATGTATATTTTATTTGAAAACTTCGCCCTATCCAGCACATGTACGGTCAATTTAAATACTATCACAATTAGCATGAATGAGTTCACAACCGGCTTTGTCATTGTATCATTAATATTATTATATAAATTTACCTATGAAACCAAAAATCTATACAAAATCTCGAATAGTATCTAATAATTATAAAGGCGACGAGTAATGTTAGCCATTAACAATAACACTATACGTATACCAGCCACATGAACGACATAAACGTAGAAAATCTTCATTCTAACGAGCATTCCAATACGTATACCAGCCATATGAACGACATAAACGTAGAAAATATACATTCTAACGAGCATTCCAATACATATACCAGCCATATGAACGACATAAACGTAGCAAATCTACATTCTAACGAGCATTCCAATACGTATACCAGCCATATGAACGACAAAAACGTAGAAAATCTACATTCTAACGAGCATTCCAATACGTATACCAGCCATATGAACGACATAAACGTAGACAATCTACATTCTAACGAGCATTCCACCAATAAACCGAACCGACCATTCATATCTCATGCGCACTTTCGTCTGTTATTCCACGTGCTTTATTTACAACCTCGACGTCTTGTTTAGCATTTTTATCATCGCAACGTATCGTGATACCATTGTTGATTTATCGCGCCTCTATCTTGTATTGCAGCATCGCGATAGGTTTAATTGCCTTGTTTTTTGTCTGTGAGAGATCCAAAATTCTGTAAATCCGGTTGCGCTACGACGCCACGTGTTTAGACCGTGGTCTAGTCTTTGCCATCTTTGCAACCCATAAATCACGCGGTTATGGTCGGCAGTAAGATGAAAAGAGATTGGACGGTCGCCTGATTGGAAAGATGAGGTGAACGGGGACAATCCTAACTTGAGCTTACAGATTTAAATGTTTACCACTCAGATACGCACTTTGTAGTCCCTTCTAAAATCCAATAAAATTTAAGACCTTTCTTACTAGATTCAAGTTTTAAAGGTTTCATGTCTAACCCTAAGATACTAATGACCACTAAACAACATAAAACCTTATGTTCTGGTTTTTTTCTGGTTGCATATAGCCATTTTCATTTTGCTTCTGAGCTTACGAGTTTAGACAGAAATTGGATGTCGCGAATGCAATATTTGTTTGTGAGGGCTAGTCAAGTGTTGTCAATAAAACAGAAGTACAGTGTCAGTTTCGTGGCCACGTCGTGCAAACCAACTGTGGAGAACAAGTAACAAAGTTAAGTTTACATATCTTGGTCATCCAGCATTTGTGTATCGTCACAAACGGGTGGATAACAATGCAATGAAGCGTAAACTTAATTAAATAAGCCGATTCTTAGTTAAGAAAAACTGCTCACTTCTCTTATACATTGGTTTCATATCAGATCTGTGTTCCCGAGATGTTTTAACTTTTATTATGATCCAATTTATATTTGGTATTCAAATTATCTTTCTTTCAGAACATGTAAGGAAAATTTCGTAACATTATTCAAATTTACGTACGACAAATAGTCAACACTAGTGAACAATAACATGCACCTGTAATATTATTCACTGTTATTGCTAGACCTAAATATAGAAAGCATAATGGTTTACATGGATGCATATCCAATAACATTCACGTATAATCTTATTTTTGAAGGGTCTATTATTGTTGTGCGTATTTTTGCTTTGGCCATGTATAATTTTGATACAACTATGCGATTTGTAAGATAAATTTACTGCAATCTGATACAACAAGATTATGCTAGAGGTGTATCTAACTCATAATTCGACTGGGGATTTTCACGCTAACCTGGGCCTATACGATTCACCTCGCTGTCTCATTGTTCATCAGATATGTCATTTTGCGCATTTCTAGAATTGCGGACCGTCCAGCCTGACCTCCGTTGCCTAATTGGACAGCATCAATTAATTAATAAGCAATAAACGTGAAATAACTCACGAACGTATGGGCGAAACCTATCTTAACAAGCGTATGCAGCGATATTAAGACGGAATCTGTAGTTTGTAGACAAACATTTAATTCATACTAGTGTTTTGTAGCATCGCCTATGAAACAAACGATGACATCAACACTTGTGCAAAGTAAGTGATTTAAAGGAAATATTAACGTGATTCACCATTAAAAGATAATAAACATTTTCAGAACTATTTGTTGACATTAAGAAATCACTAAAAATTGCAACTTTTTTAATTACTTCTACAAGTTCTGTAACAGTAGCGGCAGCAGCAACAATAACCTTATAATTATCAATAAAAAAAGAAAAATTAAGTTCAGCATATAGGTAAACTGAACGATATAATAATGATATTATGAAGCTATATATTAATCATCATTTCTCTTTCACACAACATTCCGAAGTTAAAATGTAAGACTGACACACGTGTCACTTTCCGGTGACAAAATAATATTTCTTACATAACTGTCACATATGCTTTACCTCAAAACACAAACACAAAGGATTCAAAAAACAACAAAAAGGCAACGCAGATAAACGCACTAAATACAAAAACGTGTTATCACGGACTCAATTTATCACCGTTGATAGGTGGTTATCTCCCTTTGCACAAGTCTCCACTACCGAAACACGAAGATGAGTGACAGAGGAGATAAATACGTCAGACGGAGTTACAAACAGCAATCAGGTGAGAGTGATTAGCGTGAGTAAAAGTTTGACACACGACAAATTATTGTAAACATCTATTAGATTCATCCTTTATTAGATTTATAATACTTCTGCAATAATCATGTACTATATTCATTTATTTTTTATCCTCAAGTTTACACTAGAAACTGTTAAGCTCATGTGCAATAGAATTTTGTTCTGTTGTTGTATTTGATAGTTTAGTTACAGGTCGTTTCCGCGTCTTCATGACTACATTTGACATATCGACCTGCTCCTGTGATCTTTCAGGGGGACATATTTAATTTTGAGCCAAATTTAAGTAAAATTTACCCCGGCTTCCCGGGAATAAGATAAATTCGATCCAAATAGACCAGCGCACGATGGCCAATGGGACCTTAATGTGCGCTGGTAGACAATTTAAAGACAATTCATGTCTGGTTGCCCTAAAAAGGACATTAGCTGGATTAACAGAGCCGCCCGCAGAAGTTCCCCTATCCGACAAGTCTTCAAGAAAATCTTATGTGGGAGACTCTCGCCCCGGTCGCGACGCGCACGCTCCAGCAGCTGACCCAGGATTTATGTTCTGTTCTCCCGTCCTTATATACGAATGCGCATATTGACCCGTTTTTACACTAAATAGACATAATCACAATACAATTTAATTAATATTGAGCATGTCCAATTGTTCTGTTCATGTTCGTTTGTCAGTTGTCAACATTATTTTATAAAATCAATTTTTAGATCCCCTCGACTTATTTATTTTTTCTTTTCACATCACGTGAACACGGGCTTTGCCCCACAAGTCGCTGGCCGTGTGATCGTATGCAGAACTTCCTAGTTTGTTCGTTCATATAGTTTGTGTCATTATATTATCACGCATGACATAACTTCTTTTTTTAACTATTGACGTAATATGCGCTTTGTATACTTTATTTTCGATGTATCCATAAATATTATTTTAATACGAGAACAGGGTTTTTCATACGTGATTCCGTTTACGTGTCTAAATGAACTGCATTCAATATTATTTGCAGCAACATTGCGCTACTTAGCTCCCAACCATGTCAACATATAAGTCGAATGCGGAGAAAGTTGTATAATTAATCAAGGACGGTTTTGTGTCTGCTGATTACGTAGAAAACATTAAGCGAGATACGTGAAAAGTATGTGTCGCAATAAATTAAATACACATTGTTTTTGTAATAATTGCATTGTTTGAGATAGAGTGAACATTTTGTCTTGCATCCTGTTTACATCTTCGTTTGCTTCGTGTTAATTATATTCAGACACTCAAAGAAAAAGTTGAATTTCAAAGTGCAAATTAACAATTTAAAAACGACTTCTCTCCGCTAATTGTGTTAATTATGTCCTTAATTACATTACAGCAATTCAACTTTTACAAGTAAACTAGTTATCGCAGAACTTAAACGAAAATCAAAAGCACATTATCTGTTTTTACAAAATACAGTTGTTTATCGAAATAAACGGTTTTAAATTTGTTTTTCCTAATAACAGGTGCCGATTAAAATTTTGAAATCATAACTGATACAAACGAAACTCAAAAAGTTACAAAAACAAAGACAAAATGTTATCTCATTACATCAAAGTTTCGTTCAGTCTTCAGTGAAATTATCATGTAACTATTTTAATTAAATGTTAAATATGCAAATACAACGCCATTTAAAAGGATTGTTATCAGAAAGTGACTTCTTCATAAATAGTTTCATGGTTTGGACATTTTGAATTTATATTGCCCCGCTTGTTTTAAAATACAATATTGATTTTATCCGATATAAATGACCTTTGCAGATTAGGTCATTTCGTCCCTGTAAACTATGAGACACGTGTGGAATAGAAAGGACGCGATGTTTGTTCCAATATTGACCTGGTTGTAAAATAAGTTCGTTTCACACGATTCGTGTGGAACCTTTCTATTTTGGTGCCGTGTTAGCAAACACACGTTGTATATTCTGGTAGAAAACTAAGAAAATNGTTCTCCATTTTTTGGTAGTTTGTGGTTTAATTAAATGGTATATGATATATATTATCTTATATAATATCAATATGTTGCCAATTTCATAGGTTATTAATCATTTTTATGCAATTAGAGATTTTTCAGATTTAATGAAAAAGTACATGTTATAAAATGGTGAATAAAATCAAAACAAGGCCGGTGACCCTATGTTTTTATTTCATTTTTCATATAGTATTTGTATGTAGTACTTGAATATAAATTTTGAGCAAAAGTTATTCGATGGAAAAAAATCAGCAAAACTGCCGCAACACCCCTTAAAAGTTAATCTCGTACTTTTATTTTAATAGTTTTTCATTGGAGTGTACGGCTAGAGTTTAAACAAAAGAAAAAGTATAATAAAGGGTTTTTGTATCTATTCCAACACTTTATTAAGTTAATCAACCGACAATAGATTTCCAAGAAAGGCTATTTGATAAGAAAATAAGATACAGAATAAGCGCTTTGAGAGTAATGTAAAAAGACCCTTTTCAGTATTAAAACCTACACTCATTAAGATTAGAGATCTCCAACAATTAACACTTGCAGTTTGCACTTGTCGAGAAAACAGGGACCCTCTGTTTACTACCAATTACCGGACTACTAATTACCACTCTACTAATTAAGCGATCAAAAGGGCCCTATTAAGTTCTCAATTAAGACCTATTATTAGACTACTTGCGAATCATCCATCAAACCGCCAATAATTGATAGACAATTAAATACTCGCACGTATAGAACAAAGTATTTCTTCAATCATATTGAATCCAAACACTAAGCGCGCTGCGAAATCGCAAACAAAAAAATAATTACCCAATTGCTTTATTCCATTCTATACAAACAGCTTTAGGAAAACAGGATTGAGAATTTGTTAGGGAAATAATAATTAAGAGAAATAAAGAGAAACAACTGCCGTAGACGTATTATTCTAAATCAGACCTTACCGCACTTCCTATCATTACTATGTCCGGGACATTTAAGAAAGCTTTCAGGAGAATGAAGTAGTCGTTCTCCAGTAAGGACACCTCAATAACGGACCCCTAAAATTAAGCGCGCAATGTTCCGCACCGGGGACATCTCAA
>VMBQ01010891.1:0-23596 GCA_007657795.1 Dreissena rostriformis | reverse complement strand
AAATCTGCCTAGGGGTTCAGAAGGGGTGCTACAGTGCATTAAGTTTTTCTTCTATTGACTTCCCCTCCTGAAAAGTTAATGCACTGTAGCACTTACGCACGGACGACAGTTATCAACAGTATTCTAAATACTCCCAATGGGCACTTTGTGGTCAGGTGAGGTAAAAATAAACAATAATTCATTTATAAAGATAAAGCACAGGCTCTTAACAAGCCGCATGCCTTCTTAAAATAATATCAACATTCTATGTCTAACAGTTGATATTTTATTATATACTTGCAATGCAGAGTATAGAAGACATGAGGCATCAAAAGCAATACATATTTTATGAAATAAATGATTTTGCATGACATAAATTATACTTTTCAATACCAAATTATACATAACCTATGTAGGCATTTAGTCAGTAAAGACAGTAATACCACTTTTATTACAATTGACAGAGACTGAAAACAGATCACACAACACATAATTATATCCATAGTACATGTAATGCACNGGTATGTGGCTTTTGATACTTGTATTTTTGTTTAATGTTCTAACCTATTTTAAGGATGAACAGTTACTCTGAAATAAAGGGTTTCTTGGAAATATCAGGGAGTTCAACAGTGACCTTTCTGTGCTTTTTATCCAGAAAATATGCAAAAAAAAACAAAAAAAAACTTCTCATGTTTAATGATCTTGTGAATTAGAATAATCAAGGTCAGGTAAAGCTGTTTTTTATCTTTGATGTGAACATAATTGTCTGTAGCCAAGACATGTCATGTCAACTACTGACTGCACAACCCTGATTGCTGTTAAAGGGATTTTTGTTGATTTTCAAAATAGGCATTCAAGTGACTCCTTACTTTTGAAGGGTCAGAAAAAAAAAGCATTGTGGATACATCTTTGTGCATTTATGTCAAATGTGTTGGAAACAGCCTCTAGGTTTAAGATTTGGAATTATATTCCAATAAAATAATGTATATGAATTGATTATAATGTGCTTACACATAATATTATTTTCTTGTTACTTTTGAACATTGCAGATCTAAATTAATTGCATCAAAATGAGAAAGAGCAGATTATTTGCTGAAGTTAAAAATGTCCACAATATGCAATATTTTTCAACCAAAACACAGAGTTTTACATCATTGAACTGTATGTTTGCAGCCCAGATCAAAGAGATTCTCAGCAATGAACTTGGGCTGCCTGTCATCAGGCAAGAACTCAAGGGCTGGGCCAACAGAAAAGTCACAGATAACGTAAGAAACTTGCTGGGGTCTGTTGTAATTTGTGTCGTGTTCTGAGAAAACTGGGCATAATGCTTGTGCATAAATTGTCATCCCAGATTAGCACAGGCTAATCAGGGACGACAATTTCCGCTTTTATGGAATTTTTTCGTTAAAATGATGTCTCTTCTTAGCGAAAATCCAGTTAAGGTGGAAAGTGTCGTCCCTGATTAGCCTGTGCGGACTGCACAGGCTAATTTGGGACGACACTTTACGCACATGCATTATGCCCAGTTTTCTCAGAACACGACACATTTGTGATGTTAACTTAAGCTTCAATTAAATTGGTGTATACCATAATCTCTTGTAGGGCATTTCCACACATGTCATACAAATCGAAAAATAAAAGTTCTAATTCTTGAAAATATATCTGCAATTTAAGTGTTTTTCAGCACT
Organism: Dreissena rostriformis; assembly: GCA_007657795.1. Classification (NCBI taxonomy): domain Eukaryota; kingdom Metazoa; phylum Mollusca; class Bivalvia; order Myida; family Dreissenidae; genus Dreissena; species Dreissena rostriformis. The sequence goes on along the minus strand of VMBQ01010891.1, from coordinate 21,929 downwards.
TCTTTATCATTCAAAATGGCTAATTTGTTCATCCTTTTATTCACGGACACCACAAATGTGAGATTCATATGAAGCATGTTATACTTCGTTCATCAAATTATCATTTATAACTGTTTTTGTTTCATTTTGATTCATGTTTTGCCTGAGTTATTTGCCCTTGAACTTAGCCATTGTTATTGCAGAAACATTGAATGGTCTAAGTTTGTGGAGAAAACGTGTACGTTTCTAGGCAATTGAATCGAAACTTAAAATAAGTCATCACAATNGACACATTTGTGATGTTTACTTAAGCTTCAATTTAATTTGTGTTCATACCATAATCTCTTGTAGGGCATTTCCACACATGTCATACAAATCGAAAAATAAAAGTTCTAATTCTTGAAAATATATCTGCAATTTAAGTGTTTTTCAGCACTTCTTTATTATTCAAAATGGCTAATTTGTTCATCCTTTTATTCACTAACACCACAAATATGAGATTCATATGAAGCATGTAATACTTCGTTCATCAGATTATTATTTATACTCTATAACTGTTTTTGTTTCATTTTGATTCATGTTTTGCCTGAGTTATGTGCCCTTGAACTTAGCCATTTTTATTGCAGAAACATAGAATGGTCTAAGCTTGTGGAGAAAACGTGTACGTTTCTAAAGAATTGAATTGAAACTTGAAATAAGTCATCACAATTAGACAAGAAACATAGTCTTGTACTTAGCCATATGTGTCTTGTTCTGAGAAAACTGGGCATAATGCTTGTAAATTGTCGTCCCCCCAGATTAGCCGGTGCAGTCCGCACAGGGTAATCTGGGATGAAAATTTCCGCCTAAACTGGATTTTAAACGAAAAATTCCATTAAAGCGGAAATTGTCGTCCCTGGTTAGCCTGTGCGGACTGCACAGGCTAATCTGGGATGACAATTTATGCACATGCATTTTGTCCAGTTTTCTCAGAACACAACTCATGTTGGTTACAAAGCTCTAGTTTAAGCCTGAGATCCAACTGTATGTTATTAATTGGTTGCTGCAGAGTGTTCTTCGAGAGCTGCATCTGCCGAAAGAAAACAACCTGTTCCTGTTGACCCCTGACCTTCATAGCACAGCAGAAACATCTGCAGGGACCTCTGCCAGGTATTTTATGGAATGTCCTTGATAAACTATCATTTATATGCCAGTATGCCATTTGACCAGTTGTGAATATTTGGCAAGATCAATAACATAAATATCAGCTTGAAATTGTGTGGTAAATGAAACAAAATGGGATCTGAAATTCCTGCTTTGCCAATATTATGTTTATAATTGTATTTAAAAAAAGATTGATCTGACAGCTAATTTTTTGTGTATTTAACCCATTTATGCCTAGTGGACTCTCCCATCCTTCTAAATTGGATCAATTCATTTTCAAAATAAGGGTTTTCTAATATATTTTTTTCTATATTTAGAATCTTTCTTACATAAATACCTTTAAGCAAACAGCGCAGACCCTGATGTGACGCCGCATCATGCGGCGTCTCATCTGGGTCTACGCTGTTTGCCAAGGCCTTTTTTATAGACGCTAGGCATAAATGGGTTAATAAACAAGATTGTTAGCAAGGAATCAGGACCTATGTCAATTAAGCATTTGGCCCTTTTAATTAAATAAAATCAGTGCAGTCACTGTAGAGAGTGGCATTATCAATGTGTCAACTTCTTGCTTTTGTATGTAGTCAATGTTGTGGTTGCGACCACTTGAATTAAGCGACTTTTTTCTTATGCGACCATTTTGAATTCTCCCCGAACATTTTCACTCTATTTTGATATCGTATTATTTTGTCTAACGCGACCAGTGACCGCTGATTTTCGTGCATTTTGATGTCCAAATCTTGAAATAAACGACTTTTTTGAGGTAAAAGTGGTAAATCTGTTGACCATTCAGGGACAAATCAGTGTTAATTGTTTATCTAAGCCGATAAGACTAAGATGTACGATTACACCTTTGTTTTGTTTTCACACCAGCCATTTTCCTTTGTCTCGGTAACCGGTTCTGACTGGTGTGGATGCAGACTGCGTATCAGTTTTTTGTGTTGAATAATACAGTGAGCTTATATTGACGCACAATCTATGGTTTAAATAGTTTACAATCTGGGACGTTAAGTGACAAATTTGATCGCCGAATTTATTGCAGAAACAATTTGCCGACGCGACAAACATTTTCATTGTTCACGAGAGGTGTGAAAAATAAACTATTAATCTGTAACATGTGTCGAAAACCATTAATTAAAAAAATGTTATTGTAATTATGCTGATTAGTTTGTGTTAGCAAATTTTCCAATCAGGCCTTTTTATTTAGTTTTCAATCGACTTGTTTTATTTATTTCCCTATGTACCATAATCGAGTCAGATTTCCATAAGCTTACATGCAGAAATTAAAATGCCAAAATGGAAAGTGTTAACGTAAAATGAGAAAATTCGGGTATTGGAATTGTCTTAGAATTAAAGTGCAAGTAAAATCGCAAATGAGTTTAGAGTCGGAAAAACCTTAATTCTCTGTGAAAACCATTTACATTGTATTTAGTAAATTTAAGAATAAGAGAAAACAAATAAAACACTTATTAAGTAAAACATTGTTGTATTCATTTTATTTATATTTATATTCATTTGATTACAAAAGTTGAAATCATTGTGTCAAAAGTAGATAATCCTACATCTGGATTTAAAATTGAAGGTCCGCATTCTTCCCAAATGATCTTTTTTATTTAAAGACCATTTTATTAAGAGACCACTTTTGGTTACTCCCTTGAGTGGTCTCTAAATACAAGATTGACTGTTTTTGCATCTTAAATCAAGGATTGGTCTAACAAAAATATCATGTGTTTTTATTCATCATGAATAAATTGCATTTTAATTTTAAATCACATATAAATAAACAAAATTAACTGGTTATCCAACATAAGCAGTTCATGTGTGATGGATTCAACTCCTGCATGACTATCAGCCTTGCTCTAACAAAACAGGGCTGAATGCATGTGCGTTAAGTGTCGTCTCAGATAAGCCTGTGCAGTTCACATGTTCTAATCAGGGACAAAACTTTCCGCATTAACTGGATTTTTTCTAAGAAGAGACTTCCTTTTACCAAAAAAAAACATAAAATGGAAAGTTACTTGACAGGCTAATCTGAGATGACACTTTGCACACATGCATTAAGCCCCATTTTTCCAGAGTGAGGCTCATATAATTTCTATATGTGTCGCGTTCTGAGATAACTGGGCATTATGCATGTGCGTAAATTGTCATCCCATATTAGCCTGTGCAGTCCGCACAGTCTAATCAGGGACAAAAATTTCCGCTTTATGGAATTTTTCGTTTAAATGATGTCTCTTCTTAGCCAAAATCCAGTTAAGGTGGAAAGTGTCTTCCCGGATAAGCCTGTAGGGACTGCGCAGGCTAATCTGGGATGACACTTTACGCACATGCATTATGCCCAGTTTTCTCAGAACAGGACACATATTTCATTCAGCCTGAGCGACAACCTCTCCCGCACCTACAACCTGAAGATCACCATCAAAGATGACCCGAGCAGGTACAGACAGCTCAGTCTGCAGTTTGTGGGCACCAAGACGGTGGATGAGGTGAAACAAGATGTGTTCAATGTCAGCGACATACCCGTCAGGCATCAGGTGTGGACGGGATGGCCGGAGAACACAACTAACTCTGTAAGTCACCGTGTCCTTTGTTGCGTTTTGTGTCACCTTAGAAAGCAGTACATAAGGGTTCCTCTTTGCAGAAGCAGGGTTTTATCTGGTGCAATAAAATACTCCCAACATTTTTGGTCAAGGATCTTTCTATATTTTAACTTGTCCTTTTGGATTCACAAATTTTCTGACATGTTAAACTTAATAAAACTGTTACAGAGTTAAGGAGGATAAAATTGAATCGCCATGGATGTCTGTTTGAGGATTGAAATTAGTATATTTTAACCTAAAAAAATAACACAGGCAACTGTAGCAAAGGGGCAATTTTTACATGGTCTCACCATGAATTTGCCTGGTTTTCTTGAGTTTTCTCTCAGACTTTGTGGATCCAGGCCCTGAATGTATGTTAGCTAATGCCCTTCAGGTGCTGCATTTGATTTGCAGAGTTTGATAAAATTATCTTAAATTATTAATATTTAATATGGTTTTACATATTTTCACACTGGTCTATATGTTACAATCATTGATGACTACGCCATAAAAGTACTTAAAATACCATCAGTGAGATTTGCCTCTGGAAAATTGGTTTTAAAACTTCTAACACTTGAGTAGAACCATGTAAGCATTGGTATTGGTATTGTTTCTAGCAGATCTATAAGCTATTAACAAGATAGATGACATTTGTATTTTTAACCATTTTTACATGTTTTCTTATGATTACACTATGTTCTATTTTACAGAGACAGATAGGTTCACTTGGCCTGTCCTACCCAAGTCACGTCTTGGAGCTCACCAAGTCCAATCTGGCCTCCAAACCCAGGACTGCTCAGGTACAAGTTTTACACTTTTTAGTTATTTGTATTAATTTTAATGTCATTGAACCATTTGTTTGTCTGTCTGACCTTGAACCTCATGTATCAAGGATGTACATTAAACATCCAAGGAAAACAACCCCAAAAACTCGGTTATTTTAATTTGTTCTCCTATAATATGTATACTTCTTAGTTAAGGTACAGTTTTTATGCCCCCGGTAGGGTGGCATATAATAGTTGAACTGTCTGTCTGTCTGTCCAAAAACTTTAACATTGGCCATAACTTTTTCAATGTTGAAGATAGCAACTTGATATTTGGCATGCATGTGTATCTCATGGAGCTGCACATTTTGAGTGGTGAAAGGTCAAGGTCATTCTTCAAGGTCAAAGGTAAAAAATAAATAAAAAATCAAAGCGGCGCAGTAGGGGGCATTGTGTTTCTTACAAACACATCACTTGTTTATTTTTCCTATACAGCATACATTTTAACATAAGCCACGAAGTCTCATCAATGTTTATTTACAAAGCCAAATTATGGTTGAAAAGGCACTTTCTGAGGGCATGGTGGTGGGAATACTATACACGACTTCAATTCTGTCATTTATTCTCTTAAAATAAGTTTGAAAATCATCTGAACTCTTTGAAAAATACTGTTAAGTCCAAATCCAAAGGCATGCACCATAATTATTCATACCTATCTCTTTCAGTGCGGGAACCGAATTTTGAAAGCCTTTGCAAACAGTTTGGATCCAGATGAGACGCCACAGAACGTGGCGTCTCATCAGGATCCAAACTGTTTGCTATTCTGATAGTGTTCTTTGAAAAAAAAATCGAATCAAATGCTAATTTTAGAAATTTAGCAGACAACATTTTAGCAGACGACAAATTTCCCAGCATGCAAAGGGCTATTTACTCAAGATATTTACATGATTAACCCTTTCCTGCTCAGAAGCAAGGTGAAAATGGCTGTATGCAAACAGCATAAAACAAGAACAGCCTGCGAGTAACTCGCAGCATGTTCAGGTTTTATACTGTTTGCTACTAATTATAAGTATCTAAGGTTTGGAAATGAAGCCTTTTAAACTTTATTTTGGTATGAAAGGTCTTGAATTTTGGTGGATTTACTTAGGGACTACAAATGCGTTTAATTAAATGCATTTCTAAGTGGTAACGGGTTAAACCATCAGATAACATCAATTAATATTCCCATTTGCTCCCATTCAGGAGGTAGCTATGGAGATACAGATCAGCGACACAGATGATGATGACCTCCACGAGCTCGCACCGGGATTTGATGACATGTTTCCTATGCAGGAGGAGCACTATAGCAGCCGGAAGCAGTCACCGCTTAGTATGCATCTGTCATATCATACATAATCATCTTATTCCAACAAAAACGTCTCATTAAGTTATCCTGAACCTGTTGATACGAGTCTGGTTCTGGGAAAACTGGACTAAATGCATGTGCGTTAAGTGTCACCTCAGATAAGCCTATGCAGTATGCACAGGAATATAAGGGACGACACTTTCTGCTTTTATAGAAATTTTTGTTTAAAGATGGTCTCTTCTATACCAAAATCCAGTGTAGGCTGTTGATATTGACAATACGTAGGCCTAATTTGAATCTGGGCACCAAAAAAACAACGTCACCAGGTTGAAGCCTAGAAAAATCTTGTTAAAACTCTAAAGGCCACATTTATAGGTCAATCTTGATTAAACTTTATCAGAAGGTTTGTCTTGCCAATGTCTAGGCAGAGTTTGAATCTGGATCAAGTTTTTACAGCACCTAGATCACCAGGACAAGACTTACAATGCGTTACCTTATACCACTAAAGAGGCATAATTTATGACTCAGTCACAGTGATTTTTTTACCTGCGAGTCCCGCTTCCTGGACTCACAAAAACCTCTGGGGATGCAAAGTTTCCAATTATGTGAGTCCAAAAGATGCATTAAAATTTCTTAAAACAATTTAGTTTAATATTTGGACTCGTTCTTTAAATTTTGGGACTCATAGATTTGCAAGTTATCGAGTCCCAGGACTCAGATGAGAAAATTTGTAAAAAAATCACTGCAGTCATGATGAAACTCCGTCAGAATGTTTATCTTGACAATATTTAGGCGGAATTCAAATCTTAGTGATATGCATTAAAATTGAGATCAAAAGCTCAAATCTAAGAAAAACCTTGTGACCACTCTATAAGCCACATAAATGGCTCAATCTTGATGAAAGTTGCCACAATGTCTTTGCTGAGTTTTAATTGGGGTCACGTGTTTCCCCAAAAAAGGTCACCAAGTCAAATCTTAGAAAACACCTAACCAATCAATGAGCCACATTTATGATTTACTCTTAATCAAACTAGGTCTAAATGTTTATCTTGACAATAGCATGGCCATGTTTGAATCTTGGCCATGTAGGGACAAAAACTGCTTCACCAAGTCAAGTTTTTGACAATTGGGAAACCATGAGCTCAAGTGAGCACCTCAGGGATATCATGGTCCTCTTGTTTATTGTACCCGCAAATATGTTCTGTAACCCCAAAGTAGGGATTACATGAACCCTCAAATTAAAATTATAGTATGAACAGTGCTCGATGGATATTTTGCAAATAATGAGAATAGTTTAAAGCAATAATAGCGTACGTTCTGAAGAGTTTGATTCAGGGAAAAAAATGTCTGACAGCTCTTGTTTCATTTTTAGCTCTACTGGCCGAAGGCCGGAAGAGCTTATGTCATGGTGTGGTTTCCGTCGTCCGTCCGTCCGTCCGTGTGTGTGTGTGTGCGTCCGTTAGACTTTTTCTTGTTAACGCGATAAAATCCACAGTTTTCATCCGATTCTTTTCAAACTTGTTCAGTGTCTTTATATTCATGAGGACTCGAACCCTATTGAAAATGGGTTACATCAGACCGTCCGTCTGCCGTCCGTGCGTGCGTCCGTCCGTGCGTTAGACTTTTTCTTGTTTACGCGATAAACTCCACAGTTTTCATCCGATTCTTTTCAAACTTGTTCAGTGTCTTTATATTCATGAGGACTCGAACCCTATTGAAAATGGGTTACATCAGACCGTCCGTCTGCCGTCCGTGCGTGCGTCCGTCCGTGCGTTAGACTTTTTCTTGTTTACGCGATAAACTCCACAGTTTTCATCCGATTCTTTTCAAACTTGTTCAGTGTCTTTATATTCATGAGGACTCGAACCCTATTGAAAATGGGTTACATCAGACCGTCCGTCTGCCGTCCGTGCGTGCGTCCGTCCGTGCGTTAGACTTTTTCTTGTTTACGCGATAAACTCCACAGTTTTCATCCGATTCTTTTCAAACTTGTTCAGTGTCTTTATATTCATGAGGACTCGAACCCTATTGAAAATGGGTTACATCAGACCGTCCGTCTGCCGTCCGTGCGTGCGTCCGTCCGTGCGTTAGACTTTTTCTTGTTTACGCGATAAACTCCACAGTTTTCATCCGATTCTTTTCAAACTTGTTCAGTGTCTTTATATTCATGAGGACTCGAACCCTATTGAAAATGGGTTACATCAGACCGTCCGTCTGCCGTCCGTGCGTGCGTCCGTCCGTGCGTTAGACTTTTTCTTGTTTACGCGATAAACTCCACAGTTTTCATCCGATTCTTTTCAAACTTGTTCAGTGTCTTTATATTCATGAGGACTCGAACCCTATTGAAAATGGGTTACATCAGACCGTCCGTCTGCCGTCCGTGCGTGCGTCCGTCCGTGCGTTAGACTTTTTCTTGTTTACGCGATAAACTCCACAGTTTTCATCCGATTCTTTTCAAACTTGTTCAGTGTCTTTATATTAATGAGGACTCGCACCCTATTGAAAATGGGTAACATCAGAGTAAAAAGTCCAGAATTATCTCCCCTTGAATTTGTATTGGTCCGAGGCGTTTAAGTAGGTTGTTTAATTGGTTGCAATTATTAATTTAAAATTAAATAAAATATAAGCCATCTGATAATTCATTTGGCAAGGATGAAAGGATTTGTGTTTTCAGTATTCCCTTGCATGTTGACTAAGTTCCATTCCATTGACATTCCAGCCAGTAGAGCGATTCAGGCCCTCATGGGCCTCTTGTTGTCAGGTCTGAGCTATACAGATTTTTTTTCATCAAAGAGAGTTGTTGCATGTGATGTAGAATGCTACAGACATTTATCACCCCCTGTAGGTCGATAATCCAAACTGAGTAGGATAATTCAAACTGAAGAAAAAAATGGCAACAGAAATAAAGACTCCAGTCATTTATTTCTAAGAACACGTTTATTTAAGGTAAGTTGTGACATAATAAACGTTTCTTTTTGATAAAATGTTATTTGCCAGATACAATGCGCTAATAAACCCATAACAATTAAAAACAATTACGTCGAAATAAAATGAATATGTTTGAAAATCTGGAAAAAGTAAATGAAGTTGTCGAAAGTTTTAGGCCAAAAACAATTATAATCGAATGTTTTAATGTTTGGAATTATGTATTAACCTTTCATATATGTATGTAAACAATTTGATTGGCATAAATGCTCGAAAACGCAATATATTCGTATTTGTTTGGGACAAGAATATACAAATTGGATAATGACCTAACTAGTGTATGGATAATTCCAAACTAACATTAGGAAGTCGATGGGTAATGACCAAACTGCAAGATGTCTTTATGTAAAGATCTATGTAAAATGAACACTCTTGTAAAATATTTTGAGATGTATTTAATTGCTGACAATAAAAGCATTTTAGCAAATTGTTAAACAATCATCATAAAAAACTGTTTTCTTTTCAGGTAAAATAGAAGATAATGGAAAACTACAGATGTTATTATTGTGCAGAGTCCTTTAAATGCCTAAAAGAAATACATAACTCACACATGAACACTAAACTGTGAAACTTAAGCATGTGTCTTTCTTATTGTTGGCCACTTTCATACGGACGTGAGCATTTCAAACATTTCACTGAGGTTTCAGAATGTACCTTCTAGTGGGTTTTTAGATTTTGTTCGTGTTAATATGTTTTATTTGCATTTTAAACATGCATGTGTCGAAGAACTTTGAGTCATTTCATCTCCGCCATCTACTTCAACAAATGAACCTTCTAGCACAGGTATAACATCATCGGTGTTTCCTTCTTCGTCTTGAAATGACAACTCAAATTCTTCGTCATGCCGACCGATCTCCATTTCCGCCAAAGGAGTTGTACTGAAAAATGTATATTTCATAAAACTGTATTCAAATTTTGAAAATAAATAAGCATATTCATACGAATGCCTCTATAAGTCTGGTCCTACCACGAAGCGAAATAAAGCCAATACTATGTTCCCAAGCCCCGGCTCTAAAACTATTTGCCACCAGTTTAAAGGAGCGAATCAACGGCATTTCCCTATATAATGAAATATCAAATATTCCAAATTACAAAAAGTCCAAATTTTATTAACATAAAATCTAAAGGAATAATACGTAATTGATGAAATCAGAAAGAAAAATAGTTAAAAGTCCACAAATATTATTCCCACCAAGGTTTCAATAGGGTTCAAAGTCATTCCATATAGAACTCGCAAGCTTTCTATGCTAAAAAACCGTTTGAAGTCGTTTAACGTCAGTGAGCATGCGCATAGCGGGGTTCTGTAAAATTCACTCGTAAATATTTTACTACTACTTCAATTTTCCCGCGCCGGCGAAAAGGGTCACGGGGAAAACTTTTTATTATTATTATTAAAAAACATAATTAACAGAAGATTTTTAATATCTATGTCTGTGTATTGAGAAATAATTTAATATGTTCTTTTCAATGTGTAAATATATTTCGGAAAGTAAAATGCTATACTAGCCGTCGATATGCCCCTTAAATATTTGTGTATCATTCGATGCAATCTTTCTGATATAATGTATAATGGATCAGATCAGTAATGCCTCAAATAATATTCGAAATCTCTAATATGGTGACAAATACATGAATCAGCGGGGCAAGTGCCACTTTAACCTTTAGCTTCGACTCGATTCCCTTTAAATCAAGTGATTAAATAATAAGTAGGGACATTTTTAAATTTCTATGCTTTTCATGCTATCCGAAATGACATGGAACACGTGTTATGGCATCTCTGTGTATGTGGAATGCAAATTTTGCTTGCTTATTTTGCTTCTAATCTCAATTGTATATATATGCAAATTCTGTTGAAATTGATTTCACTAATAAATAAATAAATGTTGATGTTCGTTGAAAGTATTTTTTTTATTCAATTATACGCATCGTGTGAGTTTTTGGTTATAAATAGTTGTTTTCAAAGAATAATATCCAACCTGTCTTCGGAAAACATCTTCAATACATCGCAGTTTGTGCATTATCCATTCTGAGTTTGGTTATTATCCACAGAAATTTTCATATCAGTTTGGATTTATCCATAAACTTTTATACCCGTCCTGCAAACACATGATTTTAACACAGAAACACACTAGGTGTTAAAAGTAAAATTTCAAAGGACATTCATGATATAATTTGGCATATCTTAGGTACAGTTTCGTTCGCTCTTTTGTCAATGAACATGTCAATAATTCAACACATAGGTCGCATTTCATGAAAATAAGCATTTTCCAAAGGCAAATTTATCGTTTTTTACTAGAAAACTATTAAATCATTGCAAAACTCAACAAACGCATGTGGATGTGTCAGACATTCATTATCACATGTGTAGAACAATTACGTCCTTATAGTTACTAAATTAGCAGAAATGATAAAATAATCACCTACCTTTCAGTTTCAGTTTCGGCCGACATTTTATTTCTTCAGTTTGAATTATCCAACTCAGTTTGGATTATCGACGTACAGGGGGTGTTTATTAAACAGTATGAGTTTAACCATCCTTGGGTCTGTGGTTATAATTACACACATAAAGCATAATCAATGGTAAAAAGTCCACATTCTAGCAGACAATATGTGTCGTGTTCTGAGAAAACTGGGCATAATGCATGTGCATAAAGTGTCATCCAAGATTAGCCTGTGCAGTTTGCACAGGCTAATCAGGGACGACACTTTCCCCTTTTATGACATTTTTCGTTTTAAATGAAGCCTCTTCTTAGCAAAAATCCAATTTAGGCGGAAAGTGTCGTCCCTGATAAGCCTGTGCGGACACAAGCGTTATGCCCAGTACACGACACATATCTGAATACACAGCTGGTGGTTAGTGGTTATCAGATTATTTGAAAAAATTAGCATCTTTATCTGTCAGTATTCTACCAATCATTTAAGAGTTCTTGAAAAAATTATATTAATTTACAGTAAGTGGGAGGAGCCTATTTTCCATCGGTTGCTTGAATGTCTTTAGAATCTATTGCATGTTTGTGTAAAAGACTGCTTGAGATAGGAACAGCTGTTTTTAAATTTATTGTTTTCAAGAAGAATTGATTCCATAAGCCTTCATCAGACACTTCCTTTTGGAAGAGTATGTGCTTAAATAAATTAACATTTTAACTCATGATATCTTATGACCAGTTAATTGGTAGGGTCATGCGATAGAACAATCAGCATCCAACGCGCATCATGCAAAATTGGGTCTTATGCCATGTCCAGCCTGCATAGCCCATGACCATCTTGCGCAATTGCGCAGTCTGGTCACAAGCTAGGCTGTCCGCAATAGACATAAAGGTTTATTGGTCTCATCAGCAGACATGGTAGCTCCTGACCAGCCTGTGTGAATGCACAGGTTGACCAGGACCTACCCTGGCTGTATATGACATAAGACCCATTTTCGCATGACCTATATCATATAATGGAGATCATTGTGTTTTCAGTTCCTGAGACAGTCAAGGATGAGACAGAGGCCCTGGAACATTTCACCAGGGAGTTCCGGGATAGGTAGGTGCAAGTCTATGCTAAGAAAGAATTCTTAAATCTTTATAAGCTTGAGGGTTTATTTAGTTCTTAATTATAAAAATTATACCATTTATAAAAATTAAATCATTCAAAACTGGTGTGACTTAATATTGTATATTTAATGTGTATGCTTGGCTTTAAGTGTTAATTAACCAAAAGCTGATCTTAAAATCAGCTAGTCTTTTACACTCATGACATCTTTAGTTACAACATGTAGAGAACATGCTTTCTAGTTTTTGTAAATCTAAACTCATGGATCAAATATTTTTGGGTTTTAAAATGTGAAAACCTGTACACTGGTACAGTAAACTCAACAATTTAATGTTTGGGCATATAATATCATTTCATACACATGCATTTCGGTGAGCTATTTTGCAGTGTGCAAATAACTTAACTATCATGACTTTGAGTGGCAGCTACAGATTGTTTTGCTTCTATTTGTGGTCAGATATATGTATTAATTAACATCAAAAGGTGTATAAATATTTCAGAATGTCAGGAAATTAATCTTTGTTTCACTTGAATGACCTGTTTATAATCCTTGAAGTGTCTTTTATATGAAACAGAGATTTATTATGACTTTGTTGTTCCCATGCCAGGTATGGAGAGTGTCACCCTGTGTTCTATGTAGGAAGTCTGGACAACGCTATCAGGGATGCACTCCTGTGCAGCGCTAAAGAGGTACCCAACTTGAAATAAATATGAGCTGAGCCAGTGGAAAACCACACAGGCTAATCAGGGACAACATTTTCTGCTTTTATGAATTTTTTTGTTTAAAGGAAGTCTCTTTTGAAGAAGTCCAGTTTAGGCGGATTATGTCATCCAAGATTACCCACAGGACAATACTCTATGCACATGCATTATGACTGGTTTTCCCAAAGGATGGCATATACATATATAAACATTGTCTGATTTGTTAACATATTGCATTGTCTGTTTTTTTTGTTCAAATTTGGAGCCGTTATAGGCTAATGTTTTTTTTACAAATGGGACCTTCAAATTCCAAATTGAACGTTAAAAAACAAATATAAAAAATAAATAAATCTGAACATTTAGTTAATCTCTCATCAAGTTCTATGAGTTGAGCCTTAGTAATATAAACACTTTAAAGCGGGACTGTACGATTTTTATATGTGTTAAATGTTAATATATTGATAAAATTATGTTACGATGACACACAATAGGCAATAAAAATTATACATTGAAGACGAATTTCATAAAATTCAGCAAAGACAAGTAAGCGCTGGTTAAAGCCGATGCCGACACTTTTACTCGTATTTGTTAGGAAATAAAATTGTGTCTTTGTGTCGTATAAACGAATCTGCACTAAAACTAAATTTAGATTCACATTGTACATGCATTATATATATGCTGGCGAATTTGGCTGGAATCCATTTTCAATTTCAGATTTAAATATCATGCTTATTTCGCATTTTTCGATACATGTTCTTCTTTACTTTTATTTTAATTTATATTGAAATATATGTATACTAATTTTTAACACATTTTATAAAAAATCATAAATATTTGACAAAATCGTACAGTCCCGCTTTAACATTTATTCTCAACTTTAAAGAATTTTGTTAGTAAACCAAACAAAACACAACACTTATTTCCCAATTTAAGTCAAAACAACGTTTTTTTTATCCAAATCCAAGGGACTGAACCCAGTTCCCAAAATGTTTAAAAATAACTGAATTCCGACTGCTTTAAATAGAATTTGAATAGTGATTGCTTATCAAGATTCTATAAAACAGTGGAGACTTTATAAGGCTTTTGAAATGTAAGATATTTTTTCCAAATAGACTTATTAGTAGACGTATGCTTAAAGCCTTGAGTTCTTGGATTAAGCTATTAAATGAAACCACGGCTTTTTACGTTGCCTCTTTTTAGCAGCATCCGTGTACATTTGCATATTCCATGTCTATGAGACTTTAAGCATCAATAAAGTTGAAATTTGAAGGGTAAAAAAAAAATGTGCGGTCAATAAATTAAGGATGAAGTTATTATTGGCCATACTTAATAACAGAATTAAAAAATCATGAAAAAAGTAATAAAAAAGGTTATATGAACTTTCTATTTCTATATTGGTTCAAAGAAATAACAATTACAAATAATTTATATAACTTATATAAAATGAGTCAGTCAGCCATTTATCAACTCAGTAAGCTCAGTACATGAACATTGTGTGTGTTTCAGCGTAAGTTGTTGGCCATCTATCTGCACCATGACACCAGTATCTTCTCCCATGTGTTCTGCTCCCAGACTCTCTGTAATGACGGCATCGTGAACTTCATCACCTCTAACTTCCTCACCTGGGCCTGGGACATGACTCTCGAGACAAATTCAGCCAGGTATAGCTCCGCTGCTTTGTGATTTTTTACGACTGTGTACAGTCCGCACAGGCTGATCTGGAATGACACTTTCCGCGCCTAAACTGGATTTTGGCTAAGAAGAGACTTCCTTTTAACATAAAATACCATAAAAGGGGAAAGTGTCGCCCCAGATCAGCCTGTGCGGACTGCACAGGCTAATATGGGACGACACTTTACGCACATGCAATAAGCTCAGGTTTGTCAGAACAAGGCTCAATTTGGAGGGTCTTGTATTGTCAACAGTCTAACTGTCAATTCTGTGGGGCCCTAGTTATTTCAACAAAAGCTCTACTTTCAAAAACTGCCATCTTCAAATTAAATTGGACATGAATGCTATATAGATAGTTCTACAAATATGCATTTTGTATTTGTATTGAAAATGTGCATGTTCTGTACCAACCAAGTATTAAATAAAAATCCAGTTTATGCAGAAAGTGTCATCCTTGATTAGCCTGCTCAGGCTTAACTGGGATGACACTATACCCACATGCATTAATTAACATGATTATATTTACATGTTGCAGATTAATCACCATGGCAACGCGACATTTTGGCAGTGTAGCTGCCAATCAGATCCGTTCTTACAAACCAGACAACCTTCCCGTGATTCTCATTATCTCACGTGCTCGTGCTACCAATGAGGTCGTAGATGTCATCCGAGGTACAGAATTTCTGGTTGATTTTTGCTTAAGTCTGAAAAGAGGATCATTTTATAAAATACATAAATAGAGAACTTCGAGATTCTGTTTCATAAATAGAGGTACTTAATTTCTTATTGATTTTTATGCTCCCCCAAAATTTTTGGGGGGAGAATATAGTCGCTGCTTCGTCTGTCCGTGCGTGCGTCCGTCCGTCGGTGCACAATTTGTGTCCGGATTATTTCTCAGCAATTAATGACCGGAATTCAATTAAACTTTATGGGAAGCTTCACTACCAAGAGGAGATGTGCATATTATCAGCCGGTTCTGGTCAGATGATTTTCACAGAGTTATGGCCCTTTGAAATTTTCCATTAACTGTACATATAGTGCAATTCTTGTCCGGGCTATTTCTCAGCAACTAATGACCGGAATTCAATGAAACTTTATGGGAAGCTTCACTACCAAGAGGAGATGTGCATATTATCAGCCGGTTCTGGTCGGATGATTTTTCACAGAGTTATGGCCCTTTGAAATTTTCCATTAACTGTACATATAGTGCAATTCTTGTCCGGGCTATTCCTCAGCAACTAATGACTGGAATTCAATGAAACTTTATGGGAAGCTTCACTACCATTAGGAGATTGCCATATTATCAGCAGGTTTTGGTCTCTTGATTTTTCACAGATATATGGTCCTTTTATCTTTTTATGCTCCCCTTATATATATATATATATATGGGGAGCATATAGTTGCCAGTTTGAACTTCCGTTATTCCTTCCGTCACACTTTTGTTACAGTTTCTCATAGCGCCTTCAATATTTTACCGATCTATTTCATATTTGGCATGTAGGTCCCTTGCATGGACCTCTACCTTTTGATGAGGTTTGAGGTCACTCTGGTCAAGGTCACCGAGGCTAATAATAGATTTTCTCAAGGTCACATTTTTTTATTTTCACACAATTAACCCATATATCGACAAAGCATAATTGGGGAGCATCCATCAGTTTTACTGATATCCTTGTTGCTTAAGTTTGAATAGAGGATCTTTTTATGGTATACAGAAATAGAGAAAATTAAGAGTCTTTGTCATAAAAAAGAGAAACAGCAAGAGCCTGTGAAACATAGTTGAGTGGCTGCAAAGTCCAGTGGTAACACTTTAATGCAAGAACTAATGGTTTGCGTAACTGATTACCCGCTAATTCCTTATCTACTAACTAGGCTTGCATGATATGTTAATCAGATATACAGTGGTTTAGATACATGTACTTGACACTTAGCATTTAAAGGCTGAGATGTCGCACTTTCCTTTGTTGTCAAAGTGTTACCAAACAAATAAGTCTTTTGTGGGCAATGGCCGTATAAGAAAATCCCTGTGCAAAAGATAGAATGTAAGAAACACTGTTAAACAAAGAGTAAAGACTACATGAAGATGATGCTCCAAATGTTCCAGGTGATGTGGCAGTTGACGAGCTCATGTCCAAACTTCTACAAGATGTTGAGGTGTTTCAACAACAGCAACAGAAGGACATTGTGGAAGAAGTATAAAGTCCTTTAATAAACTGAACTGAAAAATGAGCTTTCTTTAAAATTGCAAATAGATTAAGCTTTTGAAAAATTTCTGTTACTTATATAAACAGTTAACAAGAAGGGTTAATATAATCATTTGTAATATGGTGTTTTATCTGATAGGAAGAATGACATTATTACAGGTATTTGTAGAATGTGTAATTTTTTGCTCAGTTAGTGTCTCTTTTATGGTTTGTATTTAATCATGTTTATCTCACTTTAAAGTGAGACTGTACGATTTTGTCAAATATTTATGAATTTTCATACGTGTTTAATTGTAATATAATGATAAAAATATGTTACAATAACACAAAATAGGCAAGAAAAATTATACATTGAAGACGAATTTCACAAAATGCAGCAAAGACAAGTTAGCGCTGGTTAAAGCCGATGCCGACACCTTTACTCGGATTTCCTAGAAACAAAATTGTGTCTTTGTGTCGTATGAACAAATTTGAACTGAAACTAAATTTATATTTACATTGTACATGCATGATATATATGCTGGCGAATTCGGCTGTACAGCCTTTTTCGATTTCAAAATTAAATATCTGGCTTATTTTGCATTTTTCGACACATGTTCTTCTTAACTTTTATTTTAATTTATATTGAAATATATGTATAATAAGTTTTTACAAATTTTATATAAATTCATAAATATTTGACAAAATCGTACAGTCTCACTTGAATAGCTTTTAATTATTGTTCTCATTTTGTGCTTATGCTTTTAAAATGAAAACACAAACTTACAAAAATCATGTTGTACAAAATGAAGCATGTTGTTTCACAATTTTATTAAAAGAAATCACAAATGATTGCACACAACTAACTGTAGTCTGTAACATGTGTTTTAGGCTGAGCGTGAAGCAAGGGAGAGCATTCGCACTGAACAAGACTTTGCCTATAAACAGTCTCTAGAGGCTGACAGAAGAAAGGTGAGGATCTAGTCAATGAATATAGCATGGAGTGAGCATTAAATCAACAAATATTTTTTTGTATTCTGCCCTTTATGAAGTAATATAGAATATACTAGAATAACCTTGTCTGTTTGTCGGTCTGTGTCTGTCTGTCTGTATACACAAACTTGTCAGCCAGTGGTCTCCTACACTTTTCAATGAACTGCATTCAAACATGCAGGTATTGTTTCTTATTATGAAAAGTTGTATCTTCTTATTTTTTAAATTACACAAATTATTCCCCAGTTTTACTTCAGAATTACTGTAAATTATTATTGTAACTATAGACTTCATCTATACATCGAACTAAAGTATATATATCTCTAAAACTATAACATCCAGATTTGTTATATTTGGTATGTAACATTGTATATGGGCCTCTACTTAGTTTCATCAAACCATTGCCCTTCTGTAATAACTGGCCACATTCAGAGGGGTCAAAATATTTATAAAGCCTGATATAGCAAAATAACATAAAAAATCTTTTCCCCAGAAATCACAAGGCCCAAAGGTTTAATATTTGTTATGTAACATTGTTCTTCACAAACTTTGGTAAAAAAATGCTCCTTGAATCAAATCTGCAACATTGTAACAACTTGTTACTACATGCAGGAGGTTGGGGAATGTGTATGGGTCACTTTCGGGGAATGGTTCATTATTATGAGCCTTGCTCTGGGAAAACAGATCTTAATGCAGACTTCTTATAAAAGAAAAATTCAATAAAAGCGGAAAGTGTTGTCCCTGATTAGCTTGTGCGGACTTCACAGGCTAATCTCGGACGGCACATGCATTAAGCCCAGTTTTCCCAGTAGGCGGCTCTAATTTCCTTGCCCTGTTTTTGCAGGAAGAGGCCCGTCAGGAGGAGGAGAGACGCCAGCAAGAACAGGAGAGGAAGGAGAGGGTGAAACAGGAGCAGGAGACGAGGAGGATCAGGGAGGAGGAGGAGAAGAAGAAGGTTACATTGCACTAGATTTGTTGTAGTGATTAAATACTTAACCCTTTACCACTCAGGTTGGCACTTTGACGTGTGTGAGGTCACTTTGAAAATAAAATTCATGTATGACCTTTCTGGTTAGATTCACGTTTTTAAAGCTTCATTTCCAATCCTAAGATACTGATGGGCAGCAAACAGCATAAAACCTGAACAGACTGTGCGTTGTATAGAGCCATTTTCATTTTGCTTTTGATTGGGAAAGGGTTTATAGAGATTATGTTGGTACAGTAATACCATAATAATTATTTCATGGACATTTTTGGAGCCATTTTACCCTCACCTTACTGATGTTAAAAATGAGGTTTATTGAGATTCAATTGGTGATTTTTATGTCCACTCAAACTTTCTTGGTTATTTTTCTAAAACGTATACTTTCCTGGAAGAATGTTTGTATTTCTGTAGATAACTATCCCTGTTGAAGGATATTAAATGTGATCCTAATTACTAGTATACTGTCTCTTTACATTGAAGTGTCAAGGTCACATTTGTTTCAAAGCAGTATATGAGAGCGTTAATCACATTTTGTTTTCTGTTTCAGAGAATAGAAGAACAATTGGCACAACAGGTGCCAGATGAACCGCCCGAGGGTAGCACAGAGGTCACGTGCACGCTGAGAATCCGTGCTCCGGCCCAGGAAATGTTGTTACGCCGGTTTTACGGCCGTAACAAGCTACGGGTTGTCATGAACTTCATCACCTCCAAGGGCTTTCACCTGTCGGACTATAAACTTTTGACCACCTTCCCTCGAAGGGATGTAAGTATGCCTACATAAACTCAATATATGAGCCTCATTCTGGGAAATGTGGCTTTTATGGAATTTTCGGTTTAAAGGAAGCATCTTCTTAATGAAATCCAGTTTAGGCGTAAACTGTTGTCCCTGATTAGCCTGTGCGGACTGCATGCGATAATCTGGATGGACACTTGATGCACATGCATTAAGCCTGGTTTTCATAGAAAAAGGCTCATATTATGAAGTGCTTACAGGTTACAATATACTAAATAATCGAGTCATGAAGGGCTGCACTCTCTAAAAAAACATCATATTTTTCTTGAAGGCTTGTTTTACACTTTAGGCTGTTGTTCTGGTTTTATCGTCCGGAGATATTGCTAGGGTAAGCATAGGTGTTCACTACTACATCCCTGACAAAGGATAAAGTTAGAGATTAAAGTAAAAAATGCCACTGAAAAAGGTTACAATCCACTAGAAAACGGCCGAAAAAAAGATGGTGCAAAAACAGTCAATTTTGATTTGAGTCAAATTCTTTTTTTGTTTGTACATGAAATACCTTTTTTATTGCTTAAATCAATTCAGCTAAGAATGCCTGTTAAGAAAAGGTATGGTTATGGGGGTCTCTATGTGCAAAATGTTGTATTTTATTTTTGGTCAAAGTTGTCGCTTTTACATTGAAACATATAAGGAAACTATTTAGTATATTGTGACCTTCATTATTTTTGTCACCAATAATTTACTTAAGAAATTCATCTTCAACACAGAACTTTGCCTGAGCCTAATGTCTCAAAAACATGTAAGTCTGTTTTAAGAACTATTGACAATAGTCAATTTTTTCGTGAATTCTTATAACTATTTAAACTTGATGGTGTCTTACAAAAAGTTTTTATGTTGTTTATTTAACGTATAATTTTCATATAAAGCTTGTTATTTATATATATATACCAAGTTTTATGCATGTGCATACAAATTTCATAACTGTTTACTTGAACAAACTTATATATTTCAGTTATCTGAAGAAGATACCAATAGGACTTTGGAAGACTTGAAACTGTGTCCTCAAGAAACTCTGATTCTTGAGGAACGGACTTAAATCTCTCGCATGTGTCAATAATGTCAATGAATACATGGATCAATGATGTCAATGGATATAGTCTAAACTATTTATGTGTACTCATGTAGCTCATTATATGGCCTGATTCTCACAACTTTCTGAAATACTGTAAAATCGTTTGTAAACATTGGCACACAATTTTGTCGTTTTCAAGGAATGAATATTTGGTGGACATGTAAATTCGTATATTCCTGATTTTTGAAAAAAAAAGGGGTATTTTGCGTCAGTCATTTTCCAATGTGTTTGTGTTAATTTTGTGGATATTTCAGCCCATGAAATCAACCTAATTTCCCATGAATATTAATGATTTTACAGTATTATTCATTTTTAGGAGCAAGCTGAAAAGTAGTTTTAAATTTCTTGCACAGTTTATAGTGAAAATTTTGTGAATGCAACATGTTAATGTTATACTTGGTTCTGTTGATTTGATGGCTTGCCAGAATTTCTTCAGACAGTTGCTGTGCGGGCTGGGTTTTTGTTAAGACATGACTTATTTAAACGAAAGATATCATAAAAGCGGAAATCGTCATCCCTGATTAGCCTGCGTGGACTGCACAGGCTTATCTGGCACGACACTTCACGCACATGCATTTAGCCCCCTTTTCACAGAGCAAGGCTCATACACATGGTGCATAGTTATTTAGCTGTCTGTATGCATTTGCATCAGTACATGCATAGCCTTTATTACAAATATAGGATTTAACTACATTTTTTTTAATCCAAAGGTTTATTACAAGATGTGCAACTCTTGCTGAAATATTCTAAACTAGGAAAGGATTTAGAGTGAGATAGCATGCAATGAAGTCCTTGCAGCAGTTAATTCCCTTCTCAGTTATTATAACCACTGCCATCAAATATATGAGTAAAATTCCTACTGATGTTTAAGGAACATGTTTTTGCTCATTTAGTGCAAATCCCTTAATATTTCTAGTTAAAGTACGTGTTGACCATCCATTCTTTTTAGCTTCAAGTTCATGCTGGGTACAATTAAGACAAATTAATTAAAAAACAATTACAACTATATAACATTAGCTACTGCCAATAAAATGTATGACCTGATCAGATGCTGCCGAATTTCAACTGTTGTACCAGTCTTAGTTGAAATCTGATCAAAATCATATACTAAAACATGCTAACTTTAGGTAGATTATTCACTGTTGTCTTTAAAAAAAAAATCATATAATAAGAATTATAATTTTTTTTTTAACTGACTGAC
>VMBQ01010890.1:0-20853 GCA_007657795.1 Dreissena rostriformis | reverse complement strand
TTATCGTGGTATTGTTGAAAACACATTAAGAATCTATGATTTGCATACCATAATTATATCGCCGAATATCTTCATTTAACATATTTCTGGTCTGATAAGAGTTCCAGTTAAAAATAGAAACGACCTGGATATCGTTCAAGCGTTATTTCAGTTCACCATTCCAGTCAACTAGTTAACGCGATAGCGTCTGTATTATATAACGATCCGTTTACTGACCGCGAACTGACCCTGATACCTTGCGGGTCGGAATGCAATGCATTAAAGTGAGGTCACGATTCCACTGCCGGAACGACGGCTTGTTTAAAACTTTATACTTTTACATGTTAAATGTTCAATTTCGAAAACAATTAAAAATGGTTTGGCCAAAAACGAATATCAGGATAGGGAAAAACGATACTAAAATGAACTAAAATATACTAGTACACATACAGGAATATGGCAGTAATTACTCAATATGAGAACATAGCCTTTAAGTACAAACGCTCTGGCGCTGACAATCCTCTGAATATAAAGGGGCACACAAAACTGTATTGATGTCAAGAATTGAGTGTAAAACTGTTCTATCCATCAAGCCTTTTCATTAGAGATACAATTGTTTCATGCTGAACACGCAGTAAAACAGTGTTACATGCTATACTACAAAGACGCGGTCATGTTTCCAATGTTCTGGAGGATTATGCTCAAATCAGCCAATGGACTGAATGAAGTGTTTTCATCGTATCTAGCCGCGGGAAATTTTAATTGAATTTTATTGGACACTTACAAAGGTCAGGTAAAGGTGAAAAGTTGGGTTATTCAGCTACGCCGAATAACCTTTGTACTAAACCTACTAAATAGGCTGAAAATGCTGCTAAAAGGGGCTGATAAGGTTAAATAGGGTGCTAGATAGCTAAATCGGCTAAAAAGGATGATGTAACAACGTTTGTACTAAACTTGCTAAATATGCAAAATAGGCTAACTTCACACACAGATAAATAGCAGTCAGGGTCAATATCGCTCGATTGGTCATTGTCGGCTCGGGTACTACTTACATGTACCCCGGGTACTCTTAAGTATACTTACATGTACCCCGGGTACGGTAAATATACTAAAACGTACCCGGGGAAATTTACTAAAACATACCCGGGAAATTTAACGCCAAATTGGTCGTTGTCGGCTATTTTTTTTTTTAATTTATTACATTCACATTTATGTCAATTTTCTGTGAAATGGCCTCTATATTATCGAAACTCATACTCAAAAAGCATGTTGATGCATTTTTTTTTAAAGAGAAGTTGGTTTAAGATTGGTAGCGTGTTTTACGACATCGGATTTTGGGCGGGAATATAACTCGGGTACAGTCTAAATTCGATCGGGTACGATAAAGTATATTTAGCGTACCCGGGGTACATGTAAGTATACTTAAAAGTACCCGGGGTACATGTAAGTAGTACCCGAGCCGACAATGACCTATCGAGCGTCAATATCGTACTCATATGTATCTAAAAGAATAGCATCCCATTTACAGGTTTTTCTAGCGTTAAGATCCCCAGATAACATAACTGTAACCAGCGGTTGAAAATGGTTACTATCGTTACCGAGACTTTTACGTGAAAAGTGTATTAGGTAATGTATACAGTTGGTCTTAGCGATCGAATGAACAATAATTCGACATGATCTGACGCGTGTGTGTGTCATGCAGAGTTTATTTACAGGTCGTCACAAGATCTGATACCACTTTCAATGGCCTGTATATTCACATGGTCAAATGGTATATCCTCACTTCTTTTATAGCTGGTATATAGACAAGATATTGCACTGGTACTCATATGGTGTTAGTTAAAACCTATGTATTTTAGCTTCTTGCTCGGAAGGCCTTAGGCGTTTCGAAACGCTCCCGAGTCCGTTTCCTGGGTTGAACCAGTACTAAGTGTCTTTGAGGGAGATCTTAGGCACGCTCCCTCAGTGGGGATCGAACCCATGACCCCCCCCCCCGGCCGCTAGGCGGACACCACATCCTCTACGCAACGGCAACCTTCTGTGATGTTATGCCCTAGCATTATCGATTTACTTTACTTTTGTTAGCGGCTGTGCAATCATGTTTATACATTTTAACACAACTACATGAAAACCTTTAATTGAGGACAATGAAAGATGATCTCATTCAATCTCGTTCACACCAAATTGACAGAAACAAACATATATTTCTTTAATATTTTCACGAAGTCAGCAAACAAGCATGCACGTTTTACATTTATAAATAGTGCAGTAAATATAGACGTACCCTATACAACGGCGGCTCAAGATAAACATCTGCCAACAATAAGTCTTCCAATTAAACACCACTGTTGTCTTTTAACGCGACGTACGATGTGAAGTGTTCAAATCACAAGTAAGTATGTATTCACACGGCGACGAGATCCGATCGATCGATGCGGCGTTTCTCGTCTTCACTCGCGCTCGCTATAGGCTAGTCGGTGCCGTTTCCCAATCGGAATTTAGCTATCAAGTTCGCTTATTTTCCCACGCCAATCAACGACTCGGTAGTTTCGTGAATATGGATTGATAGTGTTTAATGAAAAAAGAAAGCGACGAGCCACTTACTTTTACTAACTTTTTATTGCGTAAAATGAGACTTGTGTTAAATAAAACCCAAAATATGTATGTTCCATGGCATCAAAAACATTAGGCGTATCCGTGTCCTTCTGACAGCTAGGCGGAAAATCCACATATCCACATCGCCACAGCGACCCGTTGACCATTTAATGAGAGACTGATTTCTGCCTTACATGTTAACATAGCGCGCGATTTGTGCGCTTTCTTTTTAACTATGCAAACGTTAGTTTTACATCCACTGAGTAGCATGTAATATCTGTATGTGTATTGATATAGCCATTGTAACATTTGATTAACGAGCTTAATGTTGATCGTCTGCATCACTACAGTGTATGATACGATGGACAGTTGATGCCCATAGTTTATCCGCTTGATGGAGACGGACAATGCAGGATTTGGGAAAATGGAGGAAGGTCCAGAATATAATATCATCGCATAATAGGACATGTTTAACCGCTAATTATAAATCGCAAATAATTAAAACTTTGGTTATTTTAATAAACACACTCGTGATTCGAATATGGAAGACTATACACTTACTAGTATATTATTTGCAACTTCCATATGTGTAATTATTTTAAATAATTTGTATAATTGTTAAGTGTTTTATTGTGACAGATTCGGATAAGAAGAGAGATAAACAGGTATGCAGGTATGTGTATCAGTTACATACCAGGGGTTGAAAAATGTATCAAGTATCAAGTGCCCTGTAATTTGATAGATAACTGGCGTTTAAACTGCTTTCCCGTGATAAACAATATTTTTGAAGTGCTCACCAAAACGAACAATCGATCTTCTTTCACCACTAAATGACACGTCGTGAGAGTAAATAAGGCACATCGCGACACTAATCGACAAGAGGCACTAAACATGAGTTAAGCCCCAAAAGCGACCACGCTGACCTCCTGTCGGTCTAACCTTGTTTCGGCCCGGACTTTTAATTAGAGTCGGCGTCCGGGGGACGTCCAAAGAGGCTATTTAGCGTATTATGCGTTATTCAAGCTTCGAGCGGGAATACATCTTTAAGGGCTTCTTTCAGACAAACAAGAGCTATCCACCGGAAGCGACCTAGTGTACGCTGACCTCCCGTCTGCTGCCTGTCGGTCTGACCTAGTTTCGGTCCGGACGTTAATAGTGGTCGGCGTCAGGGGGACGTTGAAAAAGGTTATTTAGCGTTTTATGCCTTATTCGCACAACGAGCGGATATGCGCCATTAAGGTCCCCTTTTGGACAAACAAGAGGTATTCCCCGGAAGAGACATAGTGCACGCTGATCTTTTGTTAGCTACTGTTTGCGCTGACCTAGTTTGGGCTCGGATTTTTAATAAGGGTCAGCTTCAGGGGGACGTTCATACACCCTATTTAGCGTATTATGCGTGATTTGAGTGTCAAGCGGGTATGCACTTAAAGGGCTACTTTCGGACAAACAAAAGTTATCCACGGAAGTGACCTAGTGAACTCTGACCTCCCGTCGGCTACCTGTCGGGCTGACCTAGTTTCGGCCAAGATTTTTAATTAAGATCGGCGTAATGGGGACAAACATACAGTCGCGCAGACCAATTTCAAATTTATTCGCGCATACGTGCGTGCTGGCTCCCGGATTAGTGTTTTCTCGCGCCTGCATACTAACTCCCGCATTCGTTTTTAAAATTATTTTGGCCTTTGATTATTTTCTGGTTCCTAAATCAAATTAGTTTTGTTTACAATGTGCATATGCACATATTAATCTGACTTAATTAAAAACAAACAAACGATGAAAATATTAGTTCAATATTGTAGAAACAGGCACGCAAAATCACATACATATCGACACAAATTGTACTCTGCATGTATCTGTTCAAAAACAACAAAAACTTCTTCATTAAGTACACTCTCTTTCGATGACATGTATATAGATATTGGCAGAAATTACGTTATATGACGTTCATATCCAATTCAAAAATCCAGCTGTTCCACTTCAGAATAGTTTTAATTAGATATGAAACGTCGAAAAAAAAATACGACAGTCAAAGTAATTTTATCCATGAAAACGGAATAATACTTTTCTGGTTTATTGTGCTTCGGTCATAAACCATTTCGGATTAATCAGGCAACAATAAATATGGCAGTTTACGGTGCTTTCTTATCGCCAAATTCGACAGTTATGTATGTGTATCATCATTGAATGTGATCATCATAATAATGCAGGTTGTAATATGTGGTTCTTACTCCAAAGAATCAGCTATAAGAAGAGATCATTCGGTAATAAAGTAAACCAACGCACCATAAAAATAATGAATTTCAAACTGGCGAACGTAAGTTAGGATTGTCTCTCGACATTATTTACTGTCGACTTAACTAACGTAGAAAGTAAATAGTAATGTTGACGCTTCATTATACAGCTTTACAGAAGACAAAAATCAAAACATTACACAACCACCTCCACAAACCCAAAATAACAGCTCCTTTGTGGCATCTGTTAATGTTATTTGCTCCCCCACCTAGATATGTTATGAAGATATGATATCTACCGAAAATGTGGTAGCAAAAGTCGTAAAAACCTTACAATTTGTGTCATAATTATGTCTTCAAATTGATACCAATACCAAGCATTGTTTGTATTGCTTTTTACAGCTATAGAAGAATGCGACTTATAAGTAGACAATCACTACCACTGTCATGTTATAACTGATACAATAATTACATATAGCAGAAAATTTACAGTAGGCCCATTATTTAAACAAAAATCGCACTCGACAGCCATCTGCGGGCCGGGCCCTAGGGCCCCGTTCCTGGGTACGGGCCTGTCTACTGTAAACGCTTACTTCGTGGATTATTTTGAACATTTAAAACGAATTTTCTCTATTTTCAATATAAAAAATACCAAATATAAATGATTTTGTATTATCAATATAAAAAATCAAATATAAATTATTCGAATCATATTCAATCGGCTCATATATCTAATATATATGTGATGAGCATCTTTGTTAATATAAAATATGTAAACGGGGTGCGACTCACCGTCTATAGCAGGAGACAAAATAATCCGTAATAACCAAATCCATTTTGGAAACACTTCTGCAACTGCTCGGGTTAAAGCCTTCAATAAATATGTTTATTCCTTCCTCAAGAAAACAGCACTATTCACAATCAAAACGAGTTTTCTAAACCAAGCTGAGATGCTAAACAGTCAACATACGACTAACGAATCTGTCTGCTCTGTGAAACGCGCGGTATTAATTACTGTGATAAAAAAAACTTGTCTTCACAGGCGGCTGACTGAAACTCGCCGGGATGTTGGAGAAATCAGCCAGAGTGCAGAAATATCCTTTCACGTATCCTTTCAGTTCATGAAAAAAGTGTCTTAATGTTGCCAAAACTTTGCTAATAATATCATTATAATTTCTGTCTTAACCCTTGTTATTTCAATTAATTACATAATATTTTATTTTTCCTGTGTTTTAATATCGTAGCCTGTATTGTTTTATTGCTTAAGTTTCATACAGCATTTTTATTTGTATTTATATCACACATTTTTAGATTATTAATCCTTTAATTAATGCTGCATAAAAGTATCAATCACTCTAATTTTATTTATAAATTGTATGTATATTTATATGTTTTGTACAACGCCATTGAATATAATTATATAAATAGGCGTTTCATCAAATAAGCAAGTTTCAAGTTTCAAGAAATCGTACGATATATTCCTTCGTTTTCTAAACAGGAGACATTTTATTATGTTTAACACCAACCACTTTGTTACCGTTATTTAAACGTAAATCGTAACTTGCTTAATTTAATAAAAATAAAATAATTCAGTTAAATTTGAGAGGTGTAGCCGTTTAGGGTTACGTTCAATGTGCTGTATATATAGTCAAACTTTAACTCATTCATTCGACTTCATCTAAATCGAATTACAGGTTAGTGCGCGTAGTTTCGCAACGCTCCGTGTGACATAAATGGAAATACTTGACATCGAAATTTTATAAAATTACTGCAGTTTCAGATAGCTGAAATTATCGCCTAAAACCAAATCAGGTATTTTTATGGACCACATTATGATCTTCCAATGAGCTTAATGCACAGTTTTACAACAGACTGATAAACGTGGTTGATAAGGTTAGATAAGGATATATTTATTTACGGATAGGCGAACGTATCATATTATAGTTCACATTAAATAAAAGGCGTACATAGAATTGACGTATAGCTCACATTAAACAACTGTATAACGAATTAATAAACACAAAGCATTAGCTATAAACAGGTAAACTTCGTAATGTTATTACGAGAAGCAAGGTTGATAATGCATGTACATGTGTTATAAGATTCCTTTCGGGTCTTGGAACACAATGGAACTCCAATGAAATACATTTTGAGTTAAAGGGAACTTATGTATTTAAGTTTGTCATTAAATGCTTTGAATTTAATAAATGTAACATTGGAACTAAATAGCCCCGTTCCAAAAAAAAAACAAGAATAAAATTAAAGAAAGAAAAAAAAGTAATCATAAACTGGGCTCGAACCACTGATCCTTGGAGTAAAAGGTCTAGCACTTAAATCACTCGACGATCCGTGCTCATACAGTGAGAAGTTTATTTTATAGATACATTGTAAAAGCAATCCTCGTAATGTCACGGAATATAACGAGTTTATCAGAAATCTCCAAATTATTCAATCGTTTCGTGTTTGTAACGTTTAATAATTTTCAGGATTAAAAATCGTCCCACGTTGCATTAAATGGCTATTTTAGAGCATGGTAAATTTTCAGTATTACTGTTTGCTCGCTTAAATAATAACTACAGCGCAAATGTTCAAATCTGAAACTGTGTTGTTTAATTTTGTCAATTTACCAAAACGTGGACAGGTCCCTTTACTACTTAGGATCAAAGCTGAAGAGCTATCGAAAGAAAACGATACACAGTTTTTACATCGTTTAATCATACATTTAATCTTATGTAATATGGATCTTTTACACCCAATATTGCTGCTTCTTCCTGTAGGTGCCCGATGATGATCTGAAATATTAACTATATGATGCTATATTCTTAAATCTTTTTTTTGTAAAAAGAAGGAATGTAGTTGATACGTGTTTGTAATTTCATCTCATCGTGCCTCAAGAAGTTGTAACTCTGTTGCTCTGGTCTCCTTCTTACTATTGAGTAAATAAATAGTAATTAAATTGAATGCGTTTTAATTCCCTTTTATTACTAATTTGAGTTGCAATGCCATGAGGTTAAATTTCATTTATACTTATATGTATCATGAATATTGCTGGGCCAAGTGTGAGGTTGAGCGCTCTTTAACCGGTTTAAACCCCCAGTGCTTAGCATTGACCGTTCCAAGGCCGTGACCCCAGCTTTATTCTACTATGTGTATATGTTGTTTCGTTTTGTGCCGTACTGTACTGTTTTAGCAATTTGTTTCTTGCCATAAATAAAGGACCACGAAGGTGTGTATGATAGAAATGCAATACTTCTGGAGCTTCTGGAGTTTCACTGCTTTATATTATTTTATCTCAGTAGTTGTATTTCAGTTCTAAGCCTACCACTAAGTCCAGCATTACGCATCAAACACAACATTATTAATAAACATTACCCTCATCGCATTTTATGCAACTAAGAACATGAATACAAGGGACAACAAATTTTATTTAATTGCAATTAAATAACTCGACAATTTCATATTCATTAGAAAAAACATAAAATCATTTTTATTGGCAGAAAATAATTACACAATAATTCACTTACTTCCCACTCCGATTTTTAGAACGTAGCATAAGAGAGATAATGATTATACTATCACAAACATATTTTGCGACGAAATGTGTTATTTTGAGACGTAACGGCCTGTATAACCATACATATACGCATATGTATCTTATTTCGAACACATGTGCATGTATTCCACAACACGTGACAAGAAGCTGATGAATGAGTCACATAAACAGAAGAACCAGCGTTACATGTAAACATATAGTACAACCACCCCATTGTTCTTAGATCTATACACGATACTCGCATAAAAAGAATAAAGCGTTAAATAAGATATAGAAAATATAGAATAAGTGTGCTTTTATAATTATCTTTGTTTTCTCAATTTTCTGTTCCCATATTCTTTGCCGTGTGTATTCAAGTATATAAGTTATATAAGAAGAAGCTTCTTTATCCAAAATAAATAAATATGAATAATTAATAATGTGCATGTATCCATGCGTTTATTTTTTACCAGTGCACATAACACATTGTTTCAAAAGTAGGTAGACATTTAACCAAAAAAGGGTTCACACGCTTGATAACAACAAACACAGATTAAAATCTTGAACAGTAGCTCAACGACAATTAAACGCAATTGAAATTTGCTTATTATAAGATACTTAAAAAGTACAAACACCTGCTGGACATCAAATATTCGATTAATAAAACGTAAAGAGACCCATGCGTTTATATTTACACTAGACCGCGATGATAATATACGCGTAAAACCGCACATAAACTATCAATTACACTTAAATAAAACAAGATTGCATACAACCATAGGAGTTGGTCTTCATTTTATATAAATAAAACAAATGATTAGTACAAACGAAATTTGGTCGTAAACATTGTATACACAAACTGTGCTGTCTTTGTTGTATTTGTTAATTCTGATGATTATCAATTGAAACGAAAAGTGATTGATCGTTACTTGCAATTTTCTAATGAAAACCTTTCAGATTTGTTTTCCGTTTTTCAACATTAAGTACCTTGATATAACAAGACGTCTTCAAATATAGAATACTTCATAATTAGTGGTGGATACCAGAATGTACCTGATGCTGTTCAAATGAACTTCAAAATAATGGTTTTATCTGGTGTGTCACCCAAGATATACAATTTAATTGTATTTAATTAAAATCACCGTTTACGCAGGCAATGTATTTCCCCTCGATAAAGAGACAATACTTGTTGTAATGTGCTGGGGATTGTGAGGAATGGAACAAGTCCTACACTTAGCGAAAACAATACTTTAATGGGCGGGTTAATGTTTTTAAGAGGGTTTGTGTAAACAAAAGAAATAAATTTAAAAATAGCTTATTACGTCAAAATATATCATGTCCCACAAAGCTCTAATCCTTTGGCAAACTGTCCTGATCGTGTAAATATTAGTCTTGTATAGTTATGACCATATAATAAGCCGTACCGATTTTCAATTACCATTTTATATTGCTGTGGTGCATTTAATGACACTCGTATAATAAAACTTGTGATTACCTGTGTTGATCCTAAGTACAAAGAAAACTATATATTTAATTTAATATGAGTATCACATGTTTCATCAGTATTTTAAGTGTGTTGTGATCGTTTTCATTTAAACAATATATTTCACGCAAGGCTATTTGCTCAATACAACACGCGTTGTGATGCACCGGTTATGTATTCTATTTGTAGTTTCATTAAATATTATTTTGATTTAATTTGTCAGTCTTTCTTTTAATAATTATAATTGTCAATTAAANAATTAATGTTTGTATTTTTTTCTTTTGTCTTAAATGTTCTGTACATTTGTGGATGAATTAATTTTCTCTGAATCACATATAATACACCCTGTTTGCCTGTAGAATTATCTATGTATTTTATTATTTTTTTTAAAAACGTTCGGTCCTTAGCGCCAACTCGAAGGTAGCAAAAGCTTGTTGATTCATGCATCTCAAAAAAAGATGTGGCGCCCGTGAGTAACGGACGTGTTTTAATTCGTCACGACATGATGGTTACAATGTCTTAGAAGCAAACACGTCACTTCTGGAACTTAAACTTCGCAACAGTTGCCAACGTGACCTCCGCTTGCGAATGTGTCCGGTCATTACTTGGCGGATACAACTGCGAGAAACTAAAAGAAAGGATCATGATCCATATTTGGTTCAAATTCGTCATCAGAAAGTACGGTTTGGTATATATTTTCAAACCAAGGTCTCCAGTATATATACAACTGGACTCGACGTTTGAAGTAGTCAATCGCTAAGCAAGGTGATGTTAAATCTATGTTACAATTTATTGTATGATGTGTGATAATTTATGGACTAAATCTTAGTTTTGCATGCTTTTCAAACCATTAACCTTCCTCCCTAAAATGCTGCGCATTGACCGCTCCAAGGCAGTGACCCAAACTTTAATAATGGTTTAAATTTTGTATGTAATGTTTTGTCTTGCATGACTTGAAAGCATTTGGTTATTTGCCGTAAATAAAAGACTATCGGACAATAGGTTCTGTCCTGCTAATGTTTCTGGAGTTGTATAATTCCTTAATATTAAAAACATAAACTCCAGAACGCTGTCAGGAGAGAAGTTG
The DNA here is from genome assembly GCA_007657795.1 of Dreissena rostriformis. NCBI lineage: Eukaryota > Metazoa > Mollusca > Bivalvia > Myida > Dreissenidae > Dreissena > Dreissena rostriformis. The sequence goes on along the minus strand of VMBQ01010890.1, from coordinate 9,946 downwards.
CAGTTACTATTCACATGCATTTTATTGACTTGAATGACCTTTTTCCTATACATTTTTGCAAAAAATAAGCAGTACGACACATTTAAAAACATAGCAACGATTACAGCGGTTTGGTTCTGTGATTATTAATGTTTTAAGACGCTTAAACCGTCAACACGGATACCAATTGTGTCAACAGCTCGCCGAAATACGCATTCTGAAAATAAACTTAACTTCCATTCATATGTATAATTAAACCTTATATTTTATGAATGGAAGTTAAGTTTATTTTCAGAATGCGTAATTGATATTAATTGTTAATTTACATGTGTCAAGATCATGCATGGTATGTGTTTCTTTTCCTTTTGTTATTTCTTTATAATATTGTTTCTTTCAGATAACCGCAATCTCAATCGTAATCGTTGTATGAATTGATGTTGAATAATGAAGAATGATTAAACGATGGATGTAACTGTAGAGCGCGTTATTGAGTCTTTTGACCCTAAAATCGTATATCAGGCCGACTTGCATGTGGTAACTGTTTGAAAGCAAGTCGAGGCCGTGACTTTTCACAGTAAGTGTAAAACACCGGCCATTGATAAAATACTTGGAAAATGAACGATAAATACAGTTGACTTCTTCGCAGACCTTCGTTATGAATAAAACTAGATATATGTCGAGATCGTTCATAATAATTCAGGTTGTATATTTTTAAGTGTGACCTGCACCTCTGAACACAACATCCAGGACCTACGCAAAACATGTCTTTTTAACAAGATGAGGCATTCTATTTCATAATAACCGTTTTAAATGAGGAAGCATAATGTTAATCGTTTCCATGCTTAAAGCTTGACCCTGCCACTTAAGCTTGGGTAAATGCCTTTCGCGATATATTGATATTAAGTTACTACAAATTGACATCCATATTTCAGCATTTTTGTCCTTTTTATGCCCCCTTCTTTGAAGAAGAGGGGGTATTTTGTTTTGGCCTGTCTGTCATTCTGTCTGTCCCAAAGCTTTAACCTTTGATAAAGTTTGGTCATACCTTTTGCAATATTGAAGATAGCAACTTGATATTTGGCATGCATGTGTATCTCAAGGCGCTGCACATTTTGAGTGGTGAACGGTCAAGGTCGTCCTTCAAGGACAAAGGTCAAAACAACAAAATTCAAGGGAAGTAATAAGCTTGAAAGGGATATAATTTCTGTACCTGCCAAATGATAAATAGAAATTTTATTTCAAAGCGGCGCAGTGTTTCTGACAAACACATCTCTTGTTTAGTAATAGAATTAAACTCGAGGAATTAATCGCGACTACACTAAATAATTACATAGATGTTATACTCGCTGGGCGCTTTTCATGCTCAATAAGTACACCTACCCAAAAAACAACTTTAAATATACGTTGTTATATAGGTACACCTACCTTAAAGCAACATACACTTTTTCCCTTTTTTATTTTGTGTGAGTTTTTAACTCATATCTTTATGTACTTGTGTAATGCTATTCCATATTAGTTCACCTTTAAATCATGTTTTGAAATTGACACTGTTTCAAACAAATTGTATTCACACCAACCATAGTCTTTATAGATGCTATGTACCATAACTAATATCGAAAAAAATGTTAAACAGAACATACTCATTTTGTGTATTTTAAACATAATATGTCATATGCAAAGTATATTATGCTTACGATGGAAATAAAAATTGGAATTACAAAATATTTCANACTTTTCACAGTAAGTGTGAAACAGTTATTGAACATTGCAATAATACAGTTATTGAGGAAGCTGTTCTACAGTTTATGACTGGGAAGTGATTGAATAGTGACATGATATCATAATGGTTAATGTTTGCGCGAAGAATTGTGAAAAATGAACTATGGTCATCAATAAGGTACATGGTGCATTTAGTTTCGTGAAGGTACGGTTTCATAGTTGAAACATTATTTTATGACTCGGAATGGCTTCCTGAGGTGGAAGTGATTTGGGCGACGTCAGTGGCGACGTCGAAGTCAATAACGTTACCGAGAGGGAGAAGCTTCTGAGGAAACAAGAAATCGGACATTAAGTGTCAACTTTACGGCGACTGTATAAGGCAGCAGAGCTGCGTAGGATTGACATAAAACATGTTCTTGAAGTGAAGAATGTTCGCACTGAAATACTCAGTTATTTCAGACAATTTGTGAAAGCGCAGGAAACATATTTGAAGATATGTGCATATTCTGAACGGGAGGAACTAAATCAGGAAATGGAAAATTCGAAGATCGGATGCGAAGAATAAATAAATCGAATAGACGAATGGATTTTGAAAGCAATGCCTAGGAACGAAACGGCTGCAAGCGAAATATCTCGAACAAGTGACGTTTAGCTACGTGTCAGTTTGGCTGAGCATGAACTGTCAATACTGAAACAACGACAGGAAATCGAAAAACAACAACGTGATCTAGAGATGCGGTTGAAAAGGCTTGAACTAGAGGCGGAAGCTGAGGAAGCGCGATTGGAACTAAGTGTTCTCATTGAAAGCGGGGGTCAGAATCAGTTAGACCGGGACTCTGTTGTGAGTAAATCGAGGAAAGTTCCGGAGCAAGCTCCACTAGAGGTGCATACAGCCAGACATGTGCTACAACCGACGAAATCTAGCAACAGTGACTTTAACGATGGACTTAAATTAATGGCTGCGACAATTAATGAAGGATTTAACTCACCAAAACATTTTGTTATTCTCTGGTAATCCAGCAGATTATTGTATATTTATTTGTAGTTTCGAGACCAATATTGAACAAAGAGTTGCTGATGACAGGTTAAAGCTATCTTACATTATTCAATATTGTCAAGGGGTGCCAAAATGGCTATAGATGATGGTGAAGTACTTTCTCCAGCACAGGGGTACAACCGGGCAAGAGATATTTTGTAAGCACGCTATGGCAAACCGCATTTAGTTGCAAGGTCACATGTCGAAAAGTTGATTATTGGTCCTGCTCTGAAATCGAATGATGTTAAGGGATTGATGCAGTTGTCATTAAATATGGAAATGTGCGAAATTACCTTGTCCCAGATTGGCTCTATGTCCGATATAAGCAATTAAGAAAACTTGAGAAAATTGGCCAAGCGACTTTCATTTAATTTGAGGGCAAAGTGGGTGGAGACAGCAAGTTATCTGATTGAGTCAGGTTGAGAGCCAAATATTCAAGATTTGTTTTTGTTTGTTAAGAAGCGAGCAACCATTGCGAACACTATGTATGTCAAGGATCTTGCTAGCGAATCGAAACAAATTCATTCAAGGCCAAAATCTGGGGGTAATTCTGGATTAAACCGTGGGAAATTTGTAACCCTATCTACCACAGCTGGTGTCAATGGCAGTATGGCACACACAAGCAAAGATTCACGCGCTGGGCAGCCAGTGGGTTTATCGTATGTACACTGCAGGGGAAATCACAAATGGATTAACTGTGACAGATTCAAGTCAATTGATTTAGATTCAAGGCTAGATGTTATCAGGAGAAACAAAATGTGTGAACATTGCCTGAATTTTAAGCATTTTGCAAAGTTCTGTAGTAAGTTGCTGTGAGATAACTGGTTGTAAACAAAAACACCACACTTTGTTGCATAGACCCGTTGCTAGTGTANAATTATATAAATAGGCGTTTCATCAAATAAGCAAGTTTCAAGTTTCAAGAAATCGTACGATATATTCCTTCGTTTTCTAAACAGGAGACATTTTATTATGTTTAACACCAACCACTTTGTTACCGTTATTTAAACGTAAATCGTAACTTGCTTAATTTAATAAAAATAAAATAATTCAGTTAAATTTGAGAGGTGTAGCCGTTTAGGGTTACGTTCAATGTGCTGTATATATAGTCAAACTTTAACTCATTCATTCGACTTCATCTAAATCGAATTACAGGTTAGTGCGCGTAGTTTCGCAACGCTCCGTGTGACATAAATGGAAATACTTGACATCGAAATTTTATAAAATTACTGCAGTTTCAGATAGCTGAAATTATCGCCTAAAACCAAATCAGGTATTTTTATGGACCACATTATGATCTTCCAATGAGCTTAATGCACAGTTTTACAACAGACTGATAAACGTGGTTGATAAGGTTAGATAAGGATATATTTATTTACGGATAGGCGAACGTATCATATTATAGTTCACATTAAATAAAAGGCGTACATAGAATTGACGTATAGCTCACATTAAACAACTGTATAACGAATTAATAAACACAAAGCATTAGCTATAAACAGGTAAACTTCGTAATGTTATTACGAGAAGCAAGGTTGATAATGCATGTACATGTGTTATAAGATTCCTTTCGGGTCTTGGAACACAATGGAACTCCAATGAAATACATTTTGAGTTAAAGGGAACTTATGTATTTAAGTTTGTCATTAAATGCTTTGAATTTAATAAATGTAACATTGGAACTAAATAGCCCCGTTCCAAAAAAAAAACAAGAATAAAATTAAAGAAAGAAAAAAAAGTAATCATAAACTGGGCTCGAACCACTGATCCTTGGAGTAAAAGGTCTAGCACTTAAATCACTCGACGATCCGTGCTAATACAGTGAGAAGTTTATTTTATAGATACATTGTAAAAGCAATCCTCGTAATGTCACGGAATATAACGAGTTTATCAGAAATCTCCAAATTATTCAATCGTTTCGTGTTTGTAACGTTTAATAATTTTCAGGATTAAAAATCGTCCCACGTTGCATTAAATGGCTATTTTAGAGCATGGTAAATTTTCAGTATTACTGTTTGCTCGCTTAAATAATAACTACAGCGCAAATGTTCAAATCTGAAACTGTGTTGTTTAATTTTGTCAATTTACCAAAACGTGGACAGGTCCCTTTACTACTTAGGATCAAAGCTGAAGAGCTATCGAAAGAAAACGATACACAGTTTTTACATCGTTTAATCATACATTTAATCTTATGTAATATGGATCTTTTAAACCCAATATTGCTGCTTCTTCCTGTAGGTGCCCGAAGATGATCTGAAATATTAACTATATGATGCTATATTCTTAAATCTTTTTGTAAAAGAAGGAATGTAGTTGATACGTGTTCGTAATTTCATCTCATCGTGCCTCAAGAAGTTGTAACTCTGTTGCTCTGGTCTCCTTATTATTGAGTAAATAAATAGTAATTAAATTGAATGCGTTTTAATTCCCTTTTATTACTGTTTAATTTGAGTTGCAATGCCACGAGGTTAAATTTTATTTATACTTATATGTATCATGAATATTGCTGGGCCAAGTGTGAGATTGAGCGCTCTATAACCGGTTTAAACCCCCAGTGCTTAGCATTGACCGTTCCAAGGCCGTGACCCCAGCTTTATTCTACTATGTGTATATGTTGTTTCGTTTTGTGCCGTACTGTACTGTTTTAGCAATTTGTTTCTTGCCATAAATAAAGGACCACGAAGGTGTGTATGATAGAAATGCAATACTTCTGGAGCTTCTGGAGTTTCACTGCTTTATATTATTTTATCTCAGTAGTTGTATTTCAGTTCTAAGCCTACCACTAAGTCCAGCATTACGCATCAAACACAACATTATTAATAAACATTACCCTCATCGCATTTTATGCAACTAAGAACATGAATACAAGGGACAACAAATTTTATTTAATTGCAATTAAATAACTCGACAATTTCATATTCATTAGAAAAAACATAAAATCATTTTTATTGGCAGAAAATAATTACACAATAATTCACTTACTTCCCACTCCGATTTTTAGAACGTAGCATAAGAGAGATAATGATTATACTATCACAAACATATTTTGCGACGAAATGTGTTATTTTGAGACGTAACGGCCTGTATAACCATACATATACGCATATGTATCTTATTTCGAACACATGTGCATGTATTCCACAACACGTGACAAGAAGCTGATGAATGAGTCACATAAACAGAAGAACCAGCGTTACATGTAAACATATAGTACAACCACCCCATTGTTCTTAGATCTATACACGATACTCGCATAAAAAGAATAAAGCGTTAAATAAGATATAGAAAATATAGAATAAGTGTGCTTTTATAATTATCTTTGTTTTCTCAATTTTCTGTTCCCATATTCTTTGCCGTGTGTATTCAAGTATATAAGTTATATAAGAAGAAGCTTCTTTATCCAAAATAAATAAATATGAATAATTAATAATGTGCATGTATCCATGCGTTTATTTTTTACCAGTGCACATAACACATTGTTTCAAAAGTAGGTAGACATTTAACCAAAAAAGGGTTCACACGCTTGATAACAACAAACACAGATTAAAATCTTGAACAGTAGCTCAACGACAATTAAACGCAATTGAAATTTGCTTATTATAAGATACTTAAAAAGTACAAACACCTGCTGGACATCAAATATTCGATTAATAAAACGTAAAGAGACCCATGCGTTTATATTTACACTAGACCGCGATGATAATATACGCGTAAAACCGCACATAAACTATCAATTACACTTAAATAAAACAAGATTGCATACAACCATAGGAGTTGGTCTTCATTTTATATAAATAAAACAAATGATTAGTACAAACGAAATTTGGTCGTAAACATTGTATACACAAACTGTGCTGTCTTTGTTGTATTTGTTAATTCTGATGATTATCAATTGAAACGAAAAGTGATTGATCGTTACTTGCAATTTTCTAATGAAAACCTTTCAGATTTGTTTTCCGTTTTTCAACATTAAGTACCTTGATATAACAAGACGTCTTCAAATATAGAATACTTCATAATTAGTGGTGGATACCAGAATGTACCTGATGCTGTTCAAATGAACTTCAAAATAATGGTTTTATCTGGTGTGTCACCCAAGATATACAATTTAATTGTATTTAATGAAAATCACCGTTTACGCAGGCAATGTATTTCCCCTCGATAAAGAGACAATGCTTGTTGTAATGTGCTGGGGATTGTGAGGAATGGAACAAGTCCTACACTTAGCGAAAACAATACTTTAATGGGCGGGTTAATGTTTTTAAGAGGGTTTGTGTAAACAAAAGAAATAAATTTAAAAATAGCTTATTACGTCAAAATATATCATGTCCCACAAAGCTCTAATCCTTTGGCAAACTGTCCTGATCGTGTAAATATTAGTCTTGTATAGTTATGACCATATAATTAGCCGTACCGATTTTCAATTACCATTTTATATTGCTGTGGTGCATTTAATGACACTCGTATAATAAAACTTGTGATTACCTGTGTTGATCCTAAGTACAAAGAAAACTATATATTTAATTTAATATGAGTATCACATGTTTCATCAGTATTTTAAGTGTGTTGTGATCGTTTTCATTTAAACAATATATTTCACGCAAGGCTATTTGCTCAATACAACACGCGTTGTGATGCACCGGTTATGTATTCTATTTGTAGTTTCATTAAATATTATTTTGATTTAATTTGTCAGTCTTTCTTTTAATAATTATAATTGTCAATTAAACCATTTCATGAAATGCAAGCATCTTGCAGTATCACAACAGATGATCTCTGAGTTGTTGTCGTAACTTCCACTAAATGTTACAGTAAGTCAACAATACCGCCAGACTAATAAAAATCACCGTTTACGCAGGCAATGTATTTCCCCTCGATACTGAGACAATGCTTGTTTTAATGTGCTGGGGATTGTGAGGAATGAAACAAGTCGTACACTTAGCGAAAACAATACTTAAATAGGCGGGTTACTGTATTTGAGAGTGTTTGTGTAAAAAATGAAATCAATTTCAAAATGATTTTTATGACAAAATATATCCTGTCCCACGAATAAACTGTCCTGATCGTGTAAATATTAGTCCTGTATGTTTATGACCATAACATAAGCCATACCGGCTTACAATTACCACTTTATATTTATGTAATGCATTTAATGACTATCGTATAATAAAACCTGTGTTAACCTGTGTTGATCCTGTTTGTGATGTTATCGTTATTTTTCAAACAGTAGATTCCACACGCGGCTATTTGCTCAATGAAACACGCGTTGTAATATATTGGTAATGTTTATTATGTGTAGTAACATAAAATAATGTTTTGATTTATTGTGTCGGTCTTTCTTTTCATAATACTTATTGTCAGGTAAAGCATTTCAGGAAATGCAAGCATTTTGCAGTATCACACTAGATGAGTTCTAAACTGTTGTCGTAACTGTCACTCAATGTAAAAGGTAAGTCAATAATTCCGCCAGACTTTAAGAATGAAAACGCGACCTGTCTGCATTTAAAAATGGGCAAACCAAAAGCAAGGTTGACAAAGAGGAACACTTTGAAAGCTAACGAAGTACGATCCCTGGCAAGTGTTCTCATATTGTTCATAGTGTTCAGTTTCTGTCAACCGGTATTAGTGCAAGGGACGCAATTCACGTGAAGTGTCAAACACCCGTATTTGTGTTTTGTTCATGCATATATACTGAGGTTGTNTTGAATAATGAAGAATGATTAAACGATGGATGTAACTGTAAAGCGCGTTATTGAGTCTATTGACCCTAAAATCGTATATCAGACCGACTTGCATGTGGTAACTGTTTGAAAGCAAGTCGAGGCCGTGACTTTTCACAGTAAGTGTGAAACAGTGACAAAATTGAAAACAAACGAGGATTTTGAAATTAGGTGTTATAATGCTCTGTCTATTTCCCCATTTAAACAATGTCAATGTATGTCTGTAGTTTACACACGCCAGCATCCGTGGTTTTACGCATGTGGTTTACATGGTTATTATAACAATCAAGTGAATCGAGGCTAAATTGTTATATTTGTGCATTGTTATATCCGTTTGCATCGGTGTAGTTAGCAGACATTTGAAGCTGGAATATTCAACATCTTCGTCCTTAGGAATCTTTAATGTACAGTTCTACGGAAATCATAAGTTTTTTTTGCAGATTGCATTATAAATACCGACTTGTATATAAGATCAAACAGACACAGTGCGGTCGAGAAACTAGAGAAATCGTTCAAAATACACAATGTTCGTATGCGGCTTAGCAAACAGGTAGCAAACTCCGTGTTTTGTTTCATCCAAATTTAAAAATCTTTTTATATAATGAACATAAATATATTCTAGAATAAAACAATAATGAAGTCTTAAAGGTGTAATATCAAACAGAAGTCATAAGTTTAGTACACATGAACATGGACTACCATGTCAACAAAGACAACCCTGCGAAAAATTATATAGTTGTCAAAGTATTCTGTCGTAGGAAATACTTAACACAAATGTATAATACTTATATCTACTGTGGCATCTATTGAGGCCTGGTGTTATTTGTTAATATCGTTCAACTTTTATAATATTTTCTCTCTGGTGAGCGTTTCTTGGTCGATTTATTTTTGAGTATCGTTTTATGTATTTTGAATTAGATACGCGTGTATAGTAATCATTGCTATTATAATTTTCGTTTTGATAAATTATCGCCTCAGTCTATTCGGTTATTCTTTTAGGTATTACCTTCATTTTCATTTACATTTTTTTCATAGTATACTACATTCACATAAACAACCAAGCTATGTAATATGGATCTTTTACACCCAATATTGCTGCTTCTCCCTGTATGTGCACGATGATGATCTGAAATATTAACTTTATTATGCTATATTCTTTTTCTTAAACAGCTTGGTAACAAGAAGTGATGTAGTTGATACTTGTTCGTAATTTGATTTTATCGTTCCTCAAAAAGTTGTAACTATGTTGCTCTGGAATCATTCCTACCATTGAGTAATTAAATGGTTATTAAATTTAATGCATTTTAATTCCCTTTTATTACTTTTATAACTGTTTAATTTAAGTTGCAATGCTATGAGGTTAGTTTTTTACACATAAATGTATCATGAATATTGATGGACCAAGTGTGAGGTTGTGCGCTCAAAAACCCGTTCAAACCCCCCAGTTCTAAGCATTGACCGTTCCAAGGCGGTGACCCCAGCTTTATTCTAC
>VMBQ01010889.1:0-24147 GCA_007657795.1 Dreissena rostriformis | reverse complement strand
AGTAAAAGTGTCGGCATCGGCTTTAACAAGCGCAAACTTGTCTTTGCTAAATTTTATGAAATTCGTCTTCAATGTAAAAATTGTCTTGTCTATTTTGTGTTATTGTTTCATATTTGTATCAATATATTAAAATTTGACACATATAAAAATCGTTTAGTCTCACTGTAACATCAAATTTTATGCACCAGTTTTCATATTGAGATATTCAGTGGTAATAATCCGTTACGTTTCCTTTATGGGAAATACAGTTGTAAACACGCATTAATGTGTTTCTATTACGAAACACTTAGCGGTTAATTCGAGTAACCATGTCTCTTATACCAGACCCATACCAATAAATAAGAGCAAGTAAATCTCTATCACAAGATACTCAGTTGTTAAATTGAGGAATTAAGTCTATAGTGTCAGCTACACAAAGTGTAAATAAAGTTAATAAGTCTCTATCGCGAGATACACAGTCGTTTAAATGAGGAATTAAGTTTATAGTATCAATTAACCGTATAGATGAAGTTAATAAGTCTGTATCACGAGATGCTCAGTGCTTAATAAGAGCAAATTTGTATCGTCTGTGCCTGTGCATCAAAATAGGTCAATGCGCTGTGCATCGAAATAGTTCAATGCGCTATGCATCAAAATAGTGCAATGCGCTCTGCATCAAAATAGTGCAATGCGCTGTGCATCAATTGAGTTGAATGCGCTATGCATCAAATTAGTGCAATGCGCTGTGCATCAAATTAGTCCAATGTGATGTGCATCAAAATAGTTCAATAAGCTTTTCATCAAATTAGTTCAATGCGCTGTAAATCAAAATAATTCCATGCGTTGTGCATCAAATAAGTTAAATGCACTGTAAATCAAATTAGTTCAATGCGCTGTGCATCACATTAGTTCAATGCGCTGTGCATCAAAATAGGTCAATGCGCTGTGCATCAACAAAGTTCAATGCGCTGTGCATCAAAATAGGTCAATTCACTGTGCATCAACATAGTTCAATGCGGTGTGCATCAAAATAGTTCAATGCGCTGTTGGGAATCAAAATAATTCAATGCGCTGTGCATCAAAATAGTTATAAAATTTGATAAGTTCTATGGAAAAAGGGTGTAGATAAATCATGAATATTCGAGTATTTTATGTATGCATATGACGAAATTGTGCAACAGCTGTATTAAACCGAAATCCACATCTAACCAGTCACACCAAAACGAAAAAAGAAAGTAATCATATTAAAATATAGAAAATGAGAATAGCTTGTTAAATTTGAACGTTCATTACAGAACAAAACAAAAAATGAGAACACTGACATTTGAACATACTACGATTTCAATAAATATGCACAAAGAAATATCTCCATGAAGTGGGAGTGTAAAATATGATGCACATAACTTACAATTAAATATTCGCATAAAAAACACAATACGAAGTAAAAGATTAAACAAAATAATCAANACGTAAAAATAATGCAACATATTATATAAACATACACATGTTCATAAAGGGCGGGCGGGCGGGCGGGCGGGCGGGCGGGCGGGCGGGTGGGTATATCACCTGTTCCTGTCAAATACACACCTCGAATGGAGACTCAATAGATTTGCAAATCATATAAACCCAAAAACGCGAAACCCGTGCGTTTTCGCGCTAAATCCCCCCACAAAAAAAACCGTGCATTTTTCGCGTTAAACCATTACTATAATCTCTCTTCTAAATAACATGTACACAACCAATACAATACCGTATTTATCAAACCGAGAATAATTTCATTTTTTTGGAAATAAATATATTTTTCCTTTCAACTATACCAATAAATAATAAAAATAACATAAACAAGCAACAACGTTCTATTCTATTTCGTCTTATGTATTGATCTTATTTATAGATAGACTGTTTTGTTGTTTGCGTATTGACACTAACCTTTTCTGATTCGTTTCTTTTTTGTGATTTTCATATCTATCTGGATGGTGTGACATTAACGGATAACAGAAGCCCACATACGAATGTTACGCGTTCGAACAGTCTCGTCGTGGCTGCCCTGTATAACCATATAATGGTGACACACTTGGAATTTTAGAGACTTCGTTAGACCATAGCCAGAGGGGGTAATCACGTGATGATCTTAAGGAAGTCAAGAAGGTGTCGTCCGTGCCGAGACAGGTATTTTTCGCCGTTATATACCGTTTATTTGTTTTATTATTTTTTTAAATGCCGCTCATTTTCCAGCCATAACAGCAAGCAAGTGATTAGCGTTTATTGCGTATTGATTTTCGCTCTGTGTCTCGACTTTACTCGCTACAAATTTTCTTAGCGGGAAGCAAAGAAAATTGGTAGCGTGTTAAGTCGAGATATAAAGCGAATATTAATACGAAATAAACGCTAATCACTTTGTTACTCACATTGCTGGAAAATAAGCGGTATATAAAAATTAAACAAAAGTAATAAAGGGTTTAAAATGGCGAAAAATACCTGTTTCGGCATGGACGTCGCCATCTGGATCGTCAAGTGATTATCCCTCTCAGATAGCATTTTTAATTAACAAAGTGACACTCAGTTTATGCGCACACTTATATGAACAGCAATCAAAGACAATCGCAATTAAATTGACAAAGACATTAACTAATACATAAGTTACGTGATTAATATGCACATTTCCTTTCGTTTAATGTTATCTTAACAATTGTAAATTCCTTACATAGTTTTACAATAAGAAACTTCTAGTAGCTGAAGGCACTGAAGGTTTAGGACATTAAAATGGCGACCAGTGTAGATAGGTGATTGTGTGCTCGTAGTACATGTACATGTGTTCTTTTTTTCGGCGTAGCTGTCTAACCCAGGTTTTGACCTTTCTCGANTACACACGTAAAAATAATGCAACATATTATATAAACATACACATGTTCATAAAGGGCGGGCGGGCGGGCGGGCGGGCGGGCGGGCGGGCGGGTGGGTATATCACCTGTTCCTGTCAAATACACACCTCGAATGGAGACTCAATAGATTTGCAAATCATATAAACCCAAAAACGCGAAACCCGTGCGTTTTCGCGCTAAATCCCCCCACAAAAAAAACCGTGCATTTTTCGCGTTAAACCATTACTATAATCTCTCTTCTAAATAACATGTACACAACCAATACAATACCGTATTTATCAAACCGAGAATAATTTCATTTTTTTGGAAATAAATATATTTTTCCTTTCAACTATACCAATAAATAATAAAAATAACATAAACAAGCAACAACGTTCTATTCTATTTCGTCTTATGTATTGATCTTATTTATAGATAGACTGTTTTGTTGTTTGCGTATTGACACTAACCTTTTCTGATTCGTTTCTTTTTTGTGATTTTCATATCTATCTGGATGGTGTGACATTAACGGATAACAGAAGCCCACATACGAATGTTACGCGTTCGAACAGTCTCGTCGTGGCTGCCCTGTATAACCATATAATGGTGACACACTTGGAATTTTAGAGACTTCGTTAGACCATAGCCAGAGGGGGTAATCACGTGATGATCTTAAGGAAGTCAAGAAGGTGTCGTCCGTGCCGAGACAGGTATTTTTCGCCGTTATATACCGTTTATTTGTTTTATTATTTTTTTAAATGCCGCTCATTTTCCAGCCATAACAGCAAGCAAGTGATTAGCGTTTATTGCGTATTGATTTTCGCTCTGTGTCTCGACTTTACTCGCTACAAATTTTCTTAGCGGGAAGCAAAGAAAATTGGTAGCGTGTTAAGTCGAGATATAAAGCGAATATTAATACGAAATAAACGCTAATCACTTTGTTACTCACATTGCTGGAAAATAAGCGGTATATAAAAATTAAACAAAAGTAATAAAGGGTTTAAAATGGCGAAAAATACCTGTTTCGGCATGGACGTCGCCATCTGGATCGTCAAGTGATTATCCCTCTCAGATAGCATTTTTAATTAACAAAGTGACACTCAGTTTATGCGCACACTTATATGAACAGCAATCAAAGACAATCGCAATTAAATTGACAAAGACATTAACTAATACATAAGTTACGTGATTAATATGCACATTTCCTTTCGTTTAATGTTATCTTAACAATTGTAAATTCCTTACATAGTTTTACAATAAGAAACTTCTAGTAGCTGAAGGCACTGAAGGTTTAGGACATTAAAATGGCGACCAGTGTAGATAGGTGATTGTGTGCTCGTAGTACATGTACATGTGTTCTTTTTTTCGGCGTAGCTGTCTAACCCAGGTTTTGACCTTTCTCGAACTGTGTAATTGTCCAATCAAATATTGAGAAAATTTCCTGCCAACAGGCCCGAATGAATAAATGGAATTTTCGTATTTGCGTAAAAAAAATCATAACTGTGTAAAACTGTGTATTGAGCTGTATATAAGCCGTTGTTCAAGCAGTGCGTGTGTGTGTATTTCGAAGTTTATGATGTCCTTTCCGTGCCATGCTACATTATTTGTGGACAAGGAGTGTGGCCCAGCACTCCTACCCAATACGCTTACTAGACTCACGATATTTTGGACGACATTTGCATTATAGCTGCAATTTTCAGCTATTTCGCTGTAACTGAAAGATTTTGCAATTCTGGTGTGGTCTTGAGTCGTAAGAGGAAGCCGGAGAACTCGGAGGAAATCCCACCTGTCTTGTATGGTGAGAAGCAAGTGTACCAATGCGCTTGCGGGACAGCCTGTTTAAGCAGCGCAGTCGTGACCTATTAATTGCGGAACGACACTTTACGCACATGCATTAAACCCCCTTTGCACAGAGCGAGGCGATCGTGACCTCCTATTAAATGCGTTATGTACATTCCATCTCGCACGGTGTCCAGCTCAGTGTGCGGTCTCACTATCTGGAAAGCTTCATTTCAACGCAATTGAATTTACTGGCGAAACAATAATTATCGTTGGACCATATCTATCGTAGAAGATCGCTAAAATAATTATACCACATACAAACAGTTATAAAGAGTATGCTCATTAGCGCCAATTCCCGAACATTTCCGACTGTTCCCGAAAATGACCGGCAATTCCCGAACATTTCCGGCAGTTCCCGAACATTGCGTCTCTGCCGAGCATGACCATCGGCTTATAACGAACAATTATGTTTTAGAAAATGGGAACTGTAAACATATAAATCCTAAATAAACTTCATTAAATCTTAATTGTATTCATTTCTCGCTAATTTTGCTAAATAATGGATATAGAATTGTCGTAAGCAACACATTTGTTAGTAAATTTTAGCAAGTAGCGTAAGGAACAAAACGGCAGATTTACCTTAAGGTTAACATGTAATTATTGGAGTTCAGTTATTTCAAGTCAAAATTACCGGGAGAATTATTTTAAAAAATTGTCATCGGATGATTTGGGTAAATATTGGGCAATCATAAGCAACAACTATCTCAGTATACAAGTGATGTAACTGCTGGACGAAACGATGAAATAATCTAACCAAGAATTAAAGCAAGCCCATTTTTCTGTCTTAATAATTTATTTATATGGGCCGCGCGCTGAGTAAAAGGGGTTAAATGCATGTGCGTTAATTGTCATCCCAGATTTGCCTGTGCATTCCGCACAGGCTTATCAGGGACTACACTTTCCGCCTTAACTGGATTTTTGCTAAGAAGAGGCTTTCTTTAAACGAAAATTATCATAAAAGCGGAAAGTGTCGTCCCTGATTAGCCTGTGCGGACTGTACAGGCTAATGTGGGTTTACACTTTACGCACATGCATTAAAGCCCCTTTTCTCAAAGCACGGCTCATATTTATTTAATTAATTATAAATAAGGTTAAACGTTAAAATGTGATTGGCCATAAACAACAACTATATACAACTATCAAATAGCTGTAACAGTTGGTGTTTTTGTTGAAGCGGTAAAATCTAAAGTTACGGGCGGAAAGACAAAAGGAGAGACAAACAAACACATGGGACAATGTCACAAAAGAACAGAATAGTTTATTTTTCTGAAGCATATAAAGCTCATCGCCATTAATATATATATATAACATATATGTAAATATATATACACAATAACAACATGCGTTTAAACTATATACAAAACATTTTGAAGAACAATCAATTTAAACAGACGGGAAATAAACAGGTTTTCGTGGAAATATATCATGGATGAGGTTAATACATTTAAGAGCGCATAGTTTAATAATTGCAACAATTATTACATCATGTGTACTTATTTATTTTGTGAACGAAATATTGTATACTACATTTATATGACAATTTCCCTTATAATATGTCTCTATCATCAAGTTAAAGGGGCGTAAAACAAAATATCAGTGCTTTCAAAGTATGTTCGGTATAACGTTGATATATACGTTGACCATCACCATCACCACCACCATCATCACCATCACCATCATCACCACCAACACCATCGCCACCACCATCACCACAACCACCATCACCACCACCATCACCACAACCACCATCACCACTACCACCACAACAACCAACATCACCACCACCATCACATTCACAACCACCACAACCACCATCACCACCACCATCACCACAACCATCAACACCACCACCATCACCACCACCGTCACTTAACCACCACCACCACGACCACCATCATAACCATCATCATCAGCACACCACCAGAATAAACACCAATAAAACAATAAACATCACCATCATCACCATTTCCCCAACCACCATAACCACCATCACCAGCACCGTCACCATTTCCATAACCGCCACCACTATCACTACCACCATCAACATCACTATAACTGTCACCATTACCAGTATCATCAACATCACCACCACCATCATCAGCATCATCACCACCACCACCACCACCATCATCAACATCATCAACATCACCATCACCACCACCACCACCAACGCCAACACCACCACCATCAACACAACTATCACCATCACCATCACTATCACCAACATCATCACCACCAACATCCACACCACCATCATCATCACCACCACCATCATCACCATACCCACAACAACAATAACCACCTGGTACCATCTACACAACCCTCAACAACACCATCAACAAAACCAACATAACCACCACCATCACCACCAACACCACCATCACCACCATCATAAACACCATCATCACCACCCCACTACCACCATCACTAAAACCATTACCACCATCACCACAACTTTCACCACCATCATCACCATCACCACAATCCACAACAACGATCACCATCACCACAACCACCATCAACACCATCACCACAACCATCAACAACACCATCCCAACCACCACCATCACCACCCCCAACACCACCATGACTACAACCATAAGCCCCACCAGCACCTTCACCACAACTATCACCACGTACATCAACATCACCACCACCACCACCATTATCACCATCATCATCATCATCATCCTCAACCCAACCATCACCAACATCATCACCACCGCCATCACCTTCACCACCATTATCACCACCACCATCACAACCACCATCACAATCACCCTTACCATCACCAACATCATCATCACCACCAACGTCACCATCAGCACAAACACCATCATCACCATCATACTTCAACCATCACCACCACCATTATCATCCCCACCACCACCATCACCACCAACAACGTTATCACCACCATCACCAAAAAGGACCATCATCACCATCATCATCACCACCACTACCACTACCACCATCATTACCACCACCATCAACGCCACCACTATCACCACCACCACCACCAACATCATCACCGCCACCAACATCACCACCTCCATCTTAATCACAATCACCACCACCATCATTATCACCGACATCATCATAACCATCATCAACAACACCATCGCTTCCACCACCGTCACCACCACCACCATCACTACAACCATCACCACCATCAGCACCATCAGCACCATCACCACAACTGTCAACACCATCATCACCATCCACAACAACCATCACCACCATCACCACAACCACCATCACAACAACCATCAACAACACCATCCCAACCACCACCATCACCACCCCCAGCACCGCCATCATTACAACTATCAGCCCTATCAGCATCATCACCACAACTATCACCTAAACCCTCAACATCACCACCACCACCATCATTATCATCATCATCACCACCATCACCACCAACATCATCATAATCATCATCACCACCATAACCACCACCATCATCATTATCATCATCATCATCACCATCTTTCAAACCATCATTATTTTCCTTGCTAAATTAATCTAAGAAAATTTCTTTTCTTATAAATATTAATTAAACAAATAAGTCATGTGTGTTTATATATGAGGGGGTTTTCTACACACAAATATAAAAACCACTATTCATTCGCTTTAATGTTCTTCATATGCGACGGTGATAAACCTCCATGGAACGGTTATTTTGAAGAATCTTCCGTAAACGTTGCGCCGTCTTTCACCAGCAATGGAACCTGATCGTGTTAGTTTCCCATCTGACATGAACGAGTACTGAACTGAAAATAAAGTAAAACATATTAATAAAATAAACACGTATTACATATAGCATATAGGTAAATTAGAATACGGCTATTTGCAAGAAAGGTCAGAGTATACGTTATACAGCTGCACTGAAAAAGAGATGATATGATGTAAGACCAAAGTTACTTCCTTTGGTAATCAGTATTGCTGTTGGAAAACAGAACGAAAACGCTATCGATAAGACGTGATTTTCAGAGCTAAGGCGTTTTAACACTGCTCACGCTCACTCGGACAACTCGGACTCGCTGTACCAGCACCGTCGACCCGCGGCATCAGTGTTTACGCTAGCGGGTAGAAGAGTGTGTCCCTCGCAATAAAACTGAGGAGCTTGCCAGAGTTTGAGCAGACAGACAAACAGACAGAGTGTCAACAACATTAAAACGTCATAGCTCTAGAAATCAAGTCGAATGGGCAGTGTTGTCTTTCTGCATACCAACAGCAGAACTACTTACCAAGGGAAGTCAACGACAATCGAACATCACAATTATCTCTTAAATCATAGCCGTCTAACGTCACCTTTGACCTTATTAAATTTCTACAAAAATAAAGCACTTATCTTTGTATTTACAGCAATGGCAGGGATGACGATCCATACTTCAGTCTGGTAAATGTGACCTTCATCGATTGGCCATGGTGTATACCATCCTATCTAGAGTTTCTGCCGTCATCCAAATGCACGGACAGCTGTTGAACAAAAATATGTTAGAAACGCCACCCACGACGTATTTTGAATACAGAGAAGGGACATAACTCATATATTGTTTCCAAATATATTGAATGTATTCTTAGCGTTCAAAATGACAAAGATCTAGAATTTTGTAAATTGGTTGCAGCGCGAAAACCTTCCATTTACGATAATTGTCAGTGTTGAAAGTTCAAAACGATCCGTTAAAGTACACCTACACATTTCGGCGCACAAATGCATTGTTTAATTGCCATCTATCACGTTCATTTGAAATCCAAAAAAAAACAACATAATAAATTTATAGATTTGTGTTTATGTTCTGCTTATATTCGTTAGCATTCCCGTGTTTTTTTTATACTTCGGGCGGTATTTTTTCACTTCAATTTGTTTTGTTTAAATAAGTTATAAATCGTAAGTATGTATTTCAATTTATTAAAACATCACCATCACCACCCCCACCACCACCATCACTACAACCGTCAGCCCCATCAGCACCATCACCACAACTATCACCAAGAACATCAACACCACCACCACCACCACCACCATTATCACCATCATCATCATCATCCTCACCACAACCATCACCATCACCATCACCACCGCCATCACTTTCACCACCATTATCACTACCACCATCACAACCACCATCACAATCACCACCACCATCACCACCATCATCATCACCACCACCGTCACCATCATCACAAACACCATCATCGCCATCAACACTACATCCATCACCACCACCATCATCATCCCCACCACCACCATCACCACCACCAACATTATCACCACCATCACCAACACCACCATCACCACCATCAGCATCACCACCACCACCACCATTATCACCATCATAACCACCAACATCACCGCCACCACCATCACCACCACCACCACCAACACCATCACCGCCACCAACATCACCACCACCATCATAATAACAATCACCACCATCACCACTATCATCGACATCATCATCACCAACATCAACACCACCATCACCACTATCATCATCAACATCATCACCATCACCACAACCTTTAACAACACCATCACTACAACCACCATCACCACCAACAACCCCACAACCACCATCACTACAACCATCACCACCATCAGCACCATTACCACAACTATCAACACCATCATCACCATCAACACCATCCACAACAACCATCACCACCATCACCACAACCACCATCAAACAACCATCAACAACACCATCCCAACCACCACCACCACCAACCCCATCACCGCCATCATTACAACCATCGGCCCTATCAGCACCATCACCACAACTATCACCTAAACCATCAACATCACCACCACCACCATTATCATCATCATCATCACCACCACCAGCATCATCATTATCATCATCACCACCATAACCACCATCATCATCATCATCATCATCACCACCATCTTGCAAACTATCATTATTTTCCTTGTTAATCTAACAAAATTTCTTTTCTAATAAATATTAATTAAACAAATTAGGCATGTGTGTTTATATTTGACGGGGTTTCCTACACATAAATATAAAAACCACTATTCATTCGCTTAAATGTTCTTCATATGCGACGGTGATAAACCTCCATGGAACGTTTATTTTGAAGAATCTTCCGTAAACGTTGCGCCGTCTATCACCAGCAATGGAACCTGATCGTGTTAGTTTCCCATCTGACATGAACGAGTACTGAACTGAAAATAAAGTAAAACAGATTAATAAAATAAACACGTATTGCATATAGCATATAGGTAAATTAGAATACGGCTATTTGCAAAAAAAGGTCAGAGTATACGTTATACAGCTGCACTGAAAAAGAGATAAGATGATGTAAGACCATAGATACTTCCTTTGGTAAACAGTATTGCTGTTGGAAAACAGAACAAAAACGCTATCGATAAGACTTGATTTTCAGAGCTAAAGCGTTTTAACACTGCTTACGCTCACTCGGACAACTCGGACTCGCTGTACCAGCACCGTCGACCCGCGGCATCAGTGTTTACGCTAGCGGGTAGAAGAGTGTGTCCCTCGCAATAAAACTGAGGAGCCTTGCCAGAGTTTGAACAGACAGACAAACAGACAGAGAGTTAACAACATTAAAACGTCATAGCTCTAGAAATCAAGTCGAATGGGCAGTGTTGTTTTTCTGCATACCAACAGCAGTACTACTTACCAAGGGAAGTCAACGACAATCGCACATCACAATTATCTCTTTAAGCATAGCCGTCTAACGTCACCTTTGACCCTATTAAATTTCTAAAAAAATAAAGCACTTATCTTTGTATTTACAGCCATGGCAGGGATGACGATCCATACTTCAGTCTGGTAAATGTGACCTTCATCGATTTTCCATGGTGTATACGATCCCATCTAGAGTTTCTGCCGTCATCCAAATGCACGGACAGCTGTTGAACAGAAATATGTTAGAAACGCCACCCACGACGTATTTTGGATACAGAGAAAGGACATAACACATATATTGTTTCCAAATATATTGAATGTATTCTTAGCGTTCAAAATGACAAAGATCTAGACTTGTGTAACTTGGTTTACGATAATTGTCAGTGTTGAAAGTTCAAAACGATCCGTTAAAGTACACCTACACATTTCGGCGCACAAATGCATTGTTTAATTGTCATCCATCACGTTCATTTGAAATCCAAAAAACACATATACATTTGTGTTTACGTTCTGCTTATAATTGTTAGCAAACTCATGTTTTTTTAATACTTCGGGCGGTATTTTTTTCACCTCAGTTTGTTTTGTTTTAATTACTTTTAAATTGTAAGTATGTATTTCAATTTATTAAAACAAACTAATCTCACTTACAAGAACTATAACAATTGCAAAGCACACACCAATAAAGCATACATAACAAAACTACATATTTACCTTATCTGTTGTACTACACATCCACCCAGTTCAATGTCCCAACAACCAATGGTCAATAGGATCAAGTTTCGCACCGTACCATACCTACTGACCAGATCTCAGACAGGTGCAACTTGCCATGAGCACAAGTCAACAGATGAAGTAGTGGTACATCAATGGTGCACCATTCATCGTATTTAATCCAGCATTTATCAGCTTAGTCACACAATTGAAGCAATGTGTCGAACTGCCAGTGCAATGTCCCCTTTGCTCTTTTCTCTGTTCGTAGAGGACCAAGAGATGTTTTTACAACATAATATAGAGTCTGGTTTAACTATAGACGAGATTTTACTTATATTACTCCTTTTCGCCGATGATATGGCCGTATTTGGTAAAACTCACGAAGAAGTACAAACCCATTTGGATAATCTTCTTTTGTATTGTGATACTTGGGGTCTAAAAGTAAACACTTCAAAAACTAAAATTATGGTTTTTCGTTTACGCCAAAATAAGACATGGACATACGATGGCCACATCATCGAAACAGTTGATAATTGTAATTACTTAGGTACTGTTATACATTATACAAGTAGTTTCACATTAAACCAAGAACATTTAGTAGGTAAAGCCCTTAAGGCTATGAATACTTTATTATACAAGTGTAAAATGTGCGATCTAAAACCTAAAATACTTTGTCAATTATGTGATGCATTTGTATGCTCGATTCTTAATTATGCCTCCGAAATATGGGGTTTTACAAAATCGAAAGAAATAGAACGTATTCATTTAAAGTTCTGTAAACGTATGCTACATGTACGACTCAACAGTTGCAATGCATGTGTTTATGGAGAGTTGGGTAGATACCCACTTTACATTGACCGTTTTATAAGAATGTTAAAATAGTATTTGTTATTATTATTATAATATTTACTATATGCATATTTTTCATTTTTCATTTGTTTTTGTATTGAATTTGTATTAAAAACGTGACATTATTACTAATATGTTGTATGTATTAAGACGATGTACTTATATATAAGTCTGAATAAAATGTCTGTTCTGTTCTGTTCATGCTTTTTAAAAAGATTACTTTACACGTTTTGTAATATTGAAAGTCTGCATTAAATGAAGTCGTATGGACTGACCCTAGACTTGAAAGCGTATGTAATGTATAATGATCATATCCAAAATATTTTAATGATATTTGGATGGCGCAATTCGAAGTTTAACGAATCATTATAACGTAAAAAAAAAGATCGAGTGATTTTTCAAGGTCACGTAGTTCGACCAAGCACTGTCCGATCGTCGAAGTTAGTTTTTTTCATCGGGCGTAGATTTTATACTATAAAATCATCGTACGATTTCGAATAGGATCGCTAGGCATCTAGTGCCGGGAAAGGCACTGAGCAATGTTCAGTTATCGTCAAGGTATCGGGCAAGGACTGTACAGCCCCTGTACACACACCCGACGGTCCTTATTTTACGGGCGGCAATAAAAACTCGATTCCTCTTTCAGTAAATTGCCTTTGCAAAAACGTTCAATCCTGCATGAGCGACGACACTCCAAGTTGCAATTACATCATCGGAGCGTCATGCAGTCATTATTTGGTTTCCGGCCGGTCTAAACTCTGCTTGTTTCCGAGGTCAGTAAGCAAAAAACGTTCAATGTCCACTTCAGTTTAATTGAGTAAAAGATAATTGGGCCGCGATCTGTGAAAAAGGGGTTTAATGCATGTGCCTAAAGTGTCGTCCCAGATTAGCCTGTGCAGTCCCTAATCAGGAATGACACTGTACGCCTTTATTGTATTTTTCGTTTAAAGGGAGACAAATCTTGACGAAAATCCAGTTTAGGCGGAAAGTGTCGTCCCTGATAAGCCTGTGCGAACTGCACAAGCTAATATGGGACATTTTACGCACAAGCATTAACTCGTTTTTCAGAGAGCGAGGCTCATATATATCGCATAGTGCGTTTCCAAACCGCCATTGTTTTTATACAAGAAGAACGGATGACCAAATATCGCTTAACTGAGTATATGACCGAATCAGCACAACACAGCGTTACGTTCACAATATTCAGCTTTTTAATTCAAAAGATTAATAAACAACATTTCACTGAAATTGGGCAATGTCATTAAACGGCCTCAACTGTGCTCGCTAATCACCCAAAACATGTTTATTATGCAACTTATTTATGTTGTCTATAACATATTACTGGCAACTCATTCATGTACACCCTAACCAGGTCATATTATGATGCGAACATAAACATTGTTTGTTAGAACGGGATGCCCTCGACCCGTATCATACCTATTGACGGGTAAAAAACAAGTTTAAGACAAAAAAAACATACAAAACATTCCATTTTAAAGGGTGAACATATTCCATTAGTAGTTCAGACATAATTAGTAAATAATATGTATTATAGTGCAAGATTGTCAATAAAAAACATTATGTATATATACGGGCTTACAATAATTCTACCTCTTTTTGCCAACAAGTGGCGGAGTCTAAACTTTCCAGGTGCACCTGACGTCAAACCATATAATTACAACTTGTTTCACTGATATGTGTTCCCGGACTGTCAAGAACGCACAAGAACAACTACGGCATAAAGACGGCTGTCCCCGGACCTTGTACGACAGCTACACGGACCCTCCCGGATGCTGCCATCGCCCCGGATCGTCACGGCAGTTTTGAACCCATTTATGCATAGTGGACTCTCCCATCCTTCTAAATTGGATCAATTTATTTCCAAAATTAGGGATGTCTAGTATATTTATTTCTATATTTAGAATATTTCTTACAGAAATTCCTTTAAGCAAACAGCGCAGACCCTGATGAGACGCCGCATCATGCGGCGTCTCATCTGGGTCTACGCTGTTTGCCAAGGCCTTTTTTCTAGACACTNGTTTCCAAACCGCCATTGTTTTTATACAAGAAGAACGGATGACCAAATATCGCTTAACTGAGTATATGACCGAATCAGCACAACACAGCGTTACGTTCACAATATTCAGCTTTTTAATTCAAAAGATTAATAAACAACATTTCACTGAAATTGGGCAATGTCATTAAACGGCCTCAACTGTGCTCGCTAATCACCCAAAACATGTTTATTATGCAACTTATTTATGTTGTCTATAACATATTACTGGCAACTCATTCATGTACACCCTAACCAGGTCATATTATGATGCGAACATAAACATTGTTTGTTAGAACGGGATGCCCTCGACCCGTATCATACCTATTGACGGGTAAAAAACAAGTTTAAGACAAAAAAAACATACAAAACATTCCATTTTAAAGGGTGAACATATTCCATTAGTAGTTCAGACATAATTAGTAAATAATATGTATTATAGTGCAAGATTGTCAATAAAAAACATTATGTATATATACGGGCTTACAATAATTCTACCTCTTTTTGCCAACAAGTGGCGGAGTCTAAACTTTCCAGGTGCACCTGACGTCAAACCATATAATTACAACTTGTTTCACTGATATGTGTTCCCGGACTGTCAAGAACGCACAAGAACAACTACGGCATAAAGACGGCTGTCCCCGGACCTTGTACGACAGCTACACGGACCCTCCCGGATGCTGCCATCGCCCCGGATCGTCACGGCAGTTTTGAACCCATTTATGCATAGGGGACTCTCCCATCCTTCTAAATTGGATCAATTTATTTCCAAAATTAGGGATGTCTAGTATATTTATTTCTATATTGAGAATATTTCTTACAGAAATTCCTTTGAGCAAACAGCGCAGACCCAGATGAGACGCCGCATAATGCGGCGTCTCATCTGGGTCTACGCTGTTTGCCAAGGCCTTTTTTCTAGACGTTCTAGCAAACATGGGTTAACTTCCGAAAATTGCCGTGTTCCCGGATGTTGAAGGACCTAGAAGTATCGACTCAGGAGTCACACGGTTCACATGCCGGATGTGACCCGTGTTGATCCGGCATCTCTATGGGACTGGGGCTGTATCAAATCACTTTGTCATATTTTCTGGTTCATATGTACTTAAACCATATTTTGGATAAAATAACAAGAAACGACAATTTTACATACATATAGATTTAATCGTCGATAAACAATCTGTCATGAACACAGATAACAAAAATACAAAGGACATACAATTTATGAGTAGATAGAAACATAGCTGACTTCAGAGTGTAACAATACTAACAACCTTGTACTGTTAAGAAACAAAATTAAACATAGTTTATATCCAGGTATTTCATCGACAATAAATGTATGATTGCTTGAACTCTGAACAAACTGCATAACTTTTCAAAGTAGTATAGTATATATATAATTAAATTATTATTTTCGAATTATACTTTTTTAAACACAAAAAAACTTGCGTAATATTCGTATGTGCCGATTGTATTTAGTTTGTATTAGTATTTATCAAAGAAATCAGCAAGTTAAAGTACTAATTACCAAAACAGTTATAATAAGAAGTTGGACTATGTATTTACAAACCAAAGCTTTTTTGTTTACTCTTTTCGCTGCGTTTTATGTTTTACTGTCCTACAAAGAGAGACAAGGGACAAAATTGTCACAAAACCAGGTTTTCAATTAAAAAAATGTCTGATAAAGGGAGACAACTTCAGCTCAAAATGTGCATTGCTACTGATTGTTCATCATAATTACCCNGCTCATTACGGTACACTGTACATGAATATATCATTCTGTTTAAATGCCTTATTTCAATGAAAAGTCAACATTTTATTACGCAAAAAGACAAAAAAATAAAATGAAATGTAAGAACTTGAACACAAAATAACCCTGTAGTTCACATGCATAACACACACCTAAACATTTATCAACAGAATAAATGTTAAATTGGCTTATTATTAAATTGCGTTTCTGAAACCAGTTAATGAAAAACCAAACACCATGGATATAAAACTTGTAATGCGGTACTGGTACACCCTTTAAAAAATAAACATGGGGTAAATACTCAAACACAGGCAAAAATATAAATAGCAATGGCCACTTTCCATTCAAATTTTTCTGCGTAGAACTTTTTTTATAGATGATAAATATGTTTCTTTTAAACAGATTTTTACACCCATGATTTTAATGTAAATCTTTTTATAAGTATGGTTTTATTTTGCAAAAAAAATATTATTTTACAGACTCAGTACCTTTAAAATTCACAAAGATATTTTCAATTCAATGCATTATAACCAAATTTCATTATTTGAACAGACTATAGTAAACTATGACTGTATCTGATACATAAAAAACTCTATGACAGAAACAATAAAGTGGATAAAAATCTCACAACCACGTTTCAAATAAAACAAGGTAAATTTAAACTTAAAATACTAATAGCACACTGGCATTTTGTTTAATTCTGTTTTCAAAAATGTATTGTGTAAAGAAAATGCCCTTTAAATGAACACAAGCAAAAACAAAGCAAAGAAAATCACGGTTAAACCAGCGTCCAATACATTTGCAGATATAATTTAAATGAGCCAACAGAAATGAAAAACATTTGAAAATATAAAAAATCATGTCAAAACTTTGAAGAAAAAAAGGTTCCATGATGAGAATTATAATATTAAACTCCATAAAATGAAGTTTCAAGTTAACAATGAAAAGTTGAAATAATTTTACTCATCACAAATAAAGGCAAACAAGTTAAACTTCTAATGGTGAATTTTAAGTTTTCAACAAAAATAAGTAATTACTGAAAAATAAATATAAAATTTGAAGAAAATAAAAAAAATCATGCAGAGACAATATAAGAAATAAACAGAAGCAAGCATTTACAATTGCTGATTATAACTAATTATGTAATGTATACAATTTGTGCACCATATTAAGAAATAATGACAACACATTAATACAAATACAGGAAAAAAGTACAGGAAACAAAATCAACAAATACTGAAATTAGTATAATATTATAAACAAGTGCCAGTATATAATTTTTGTCGCGTTCTGAGAAAACTGGGCATAATGCATGTGCGTAAAGTGTCATCCCAGATTAGCCTGTGGAGTCCGCACAGGCTAATCCGGGACGAAACTTTCCGCCTAAACTGGATTTTCGCTAAGAAGAGACATCATTTAAACGAAAAATTCCATAAAAGCGGAAATTAACGTCCCTGATTAGCCTGTGCGGACTGCACAGGCTAATCTGGGATGACAATTTACGCACAAGCATTTTGCCCAGTTTTTTCAGAACACGACACATTTGACAAAGCAAAACAGTTAACAACACATCAACTTGTTCTAGCATATACCCGCAATTATTTATAAACATGTTAAACTGTAAATACATTCAACATATGTACCTGCTACATAGGAAGTTACAAGCTGAATTTTTGTAAGAACAATCATTGCAACAAACAGATGAGCCTAGCTCTGGTAAAATGAAACTTAATGCATAAGCATAAAGTAATGTCCCAGAACAGTCTGTGCAGTTTGCACAGGCTAATCAGGGACGACACTTTTCGCGTTTACTTAATGAAATTTTTCCTTTAAAGGAAGTATCTTCTTAACGAAAATCCACTCTAGGCAGAAAGTGTTGTCCCTGATGAGCCTGTGCAGACTGCACAAGCTTATATGGGACGACACTTCAAGAACATGCATTAAGCCCCATTTACTTGGAGCTCGGCTCAAATGCAGTTTACTTCATGAAACCCTTACACAGATGTGGAAAGAATATTATTACATACACACATGTTTATTTTCATAAAAGCAAAAAACATGCAAAAAACTCTAAAAGATATGGACTTCATCGGTTGAGTTTGAGTAGTTAATTTTGCTGATATCTATATAAAAAGTACAAACATGTTTAAGTCAAGTGAAGCAATCCTTATCAATTGTGATATACAAAACCCACACAAACTGTTAAAATTGCAATAATTTTGTGATAGAAATTCTAAAAGGTCAAAACTGAAATGTTTACATTTAGTTTTCAAGTGGAAGCAATATAGCACTAAAGAAATGCGAGACTGTTCTTTTTTACATGCAATAACATAAAACATATGAGAAAACAACACCCATTTGTACCTTCAAACTGTATAAACAAAAACGTATGCTCATTGCTTTTCTGTATTTCTGTAAATCTTTTTACATAAGTTAACAAACAAACTTTGAATATACACAACCATATACTGTACAACAATATACAAACTGCCCAGTGCATTTTTATACATTTCAATGCATGGTACATTCTATATCATTTAAACCTTATAAGCTGCACAAATGGTCAAAACTTGTTTTCTGTGTTCATATATTAAATTATTGTACATTTCCTTCAGAACAGAATGGTTTCCAAGTTAATGTTACAAGTCTTTGATTTACATTACTATAAAATCTAGGCCACCATTCGTAAAGAAATTATGTTTAAGTTGGATTTTCCAATGTCACCATTAATGTCACTAGAAAACATTCGTCATGAAACTGCAGACATCAATTTTTTGTTTTCAACGGAGATTTTTGTCTAGGAAAATGGCCTGCAATTCTAAAACCGTATTTTTATTTGATTGCATATTTGTGTTTGACATAAACTGTGAAGTACTTTTAAAATGCTAATTGTCACTGAATTGAATAAGAAATCGGTCAAAATTTATAATGTACCTAACATCATGTGCAACTGCAGACAAATAATGTACACAAGAATGTAAATGCTACTTAAAATTAAGACAATTTGTGACATTTTATCACCAACCTCAAATGCACAACTCTACAATGTAAATATTGTTATTAATGTACATGTATAATTTCATGTAAAATCAATGAAAAAATAGCTGGCAAGTTTGAAGAATAATAAACCACATAAAACTAGAGCTTTGTCACAGACGTGAAGAAACCCCCACATTCCGCATTGACACAGAATATTTGCCATGTTGTCTTCACAAAAAAATGCGGACACCATGCTCAATGTTTAAAACGCACTAAGTGACCCCGTGACCTAGTTTTTGGCCCGGCAAGGCCCATGTTCTAACTTGGCCTTTAGATCATCTAGATAAAACTTCTGAACAAGTTTGGTGAAGATCGGATGAAAACTACTTGATTTAGAAAGTGGACACCATGCTGAATGTTAAACAAGAGATGTGTTTGTCAGAAACACAATACCCCCTACTGCACCGCTTTGAAAACAAAAGTCCATATTTTGACCTTAAAGTTCCATATTTTGACCTTAAANAAAGTAAACACTTCAAAAACTAAAATTATGGTTTTTCGTAAGAGGGGCCGTTTACGCCATAATGAGACATGGACAAACGATGGCCACATCATCGAAACAGTTGATAATTTTAATTACTTAGGTACTGTTATACATTATACAAGTAGTTTCACATTAAACCAAGAACATTAAGTAGGTAAAGCCCTTAAGGCTGTGAATACTTTATTATACAAGTGTAAAATGTACGATCCAAAACCTGAAATACTTTGTCAATTATTTGATGCATTTGTAGGCTCGATTCTTAATTATGCCTCCGAAATATGGGGTTTTACAAAATCGAAAGGAATAGAACGTATTCATTTAAAGATCTGTAAACGTATGCTACAAGTACGACTCAACAGTTGCAATGCATGTGTTTATGAAGAGTTGGGTAGATACCCACTTTACATTAACCGTTTTATAAGAATGTTAAAATATTGGTTTAAAATTATATTGAGTAATAATATTATTCTCCACACTGTATATAATATGAATGTTGAAGAGTGTCATAAAGGACACATCAATTGGGTCTCACATATTAAAAAGTTGTTAACCGATAATGGCTATAGATATGTTTTTAATAACCCTAGCTCTGTGTGTGTTACTACTTCTATGTGCCAGTTTAGAGACAGGCTTATAGATACATTTAAACAAGAATAGTATGGTATATTAAGTAATTAAGTTATAGCCCTGTTTTAGACATGTATAGAGTTTTTAAACCTACACAAGTATCCGAACCTTATTTGGATATGTTACCAAGGAATTTGCGTGTTCACTTTGTTAAGTTAAGAATTTCTGTTCACCCATTAAGAATCCAAACAGGGAGATATGCCCGCAATAATACCCCACGCAATGAAAGATACTGTCTATGTTGCAATAGTAGAGACATTGAAGATGAGTTTCACTTCGTTTGTATTTGTCCATGTTTTAGTGTTTTAAGACAAAAATACCTAAAGCGTTATGTATATGTAAATCCGTCTGTGTTTAAGTATCACAAACTACTGACTTCATCTGAAAAAAAACGAACTTGTTAAGTTATGTAAATATATAAAAAGAAGCATGTGTAATTCGAAATTCAATGATAAATAAAACCATAAAACCGGTAGCACTTACAAAATCTTTCTGTCATTTAAATATTATATGTTTTGAAAGTTTACTATATGCATATTTTTCATTTGTTTTTTTATTGAATTTGTATTGAAAACGTGACATAATTACTTATATATTGTATGTATTAAGACGATGTACTTATATATAAGTCTGAATAAAATGTCTGTTCTGTTCTGTTCTGTTCATGCTTTTTAAAAGATTACTTAACACGTTTTGTAATATTGAACGTCTGTATTAAATGAAGTCATATGGACTGACCCTAGACTTGAAAGCGTATGTAATGTAAAATGATCATATCCAAAATAACTTAATGATATTTTGATGGCGCAATTCGAAGTTTAACGAATCATTATAACGTAAAAAAAAACCATCGAGTGATTGTTCAAGGTCACGTAGTTTGACCAAGTACTGTCCGATCGTCGAAGTTAGTTTTTTCATCGGGCGTACATGTAGGTTTTATACTATAAAATCATCGTACGATTTCGAATAAGATCGCTAGGCATCTAGTGCCAGGAAAGGCACTGAGCAATGTTCAGTTATCGTCAAGGTATCGGACAAAGACTGTACAGCCCATGTACACACATCCGACGGTCTTTATTTTACGGGCGGCGATATAAACTCGATTCCTTTTTCAGAAAATTGCCTTTGCAAAAACGTTCAATCCTGCATGAGCGACGACCCCCCAAGTTGCAATTACATCATCGGAGCGCCATGCAGACATTATTTGGTTTCCGGCCGGTCTAAACTTTGCTTGTTTCCGAGGTCAGCCAGCAAAAAACGTTCAATGTCCACTTCAGTTTAATTGAGTAANGAGATAATATTTTTTCTATTTAGAGCAGTAAACATGTAGCATATATGCTCAAATATACTCTATCTGGCACCAGAATAATTTTTTGATGAAATTGCATCATTTTTTTTTTATGAAATTGCATATCATTTGCCATTTCTGTTGTAATTGCTAATTGTATACATGCTGATGGAAACACAATTTTTTTAGTCTGAATTCTGGACACTAGTGTGAAAGTCTGAACAAGTTATGGTCATACAAAAAGAACATAACAATAGTAATGTGTAGTACATATTACAAGTAGTATATATAATTTTATATTAACAAAATAATACTCATTACTAAAGCACATAAAAACAAAACCGTAAATAGCTGAAAAAAAGCTATTACAGTCGACAATGCCAATACAAAACTGAACACAAGTTTAAATCATGACCATGCCATACCATTGTTTATCACAACATGTTTAAAAATAAAAAAATGAAGAAAAAACTTAAAATTATAGATACAATACACCTCAAGGCGAAGTAAAATGCGTCCAGAAATAAAGTGTTTAGGCAGACAGAATACAGAACATACTGTAACCAATATTAAGTAACTTTTGTACATTTTTTTTCCACAAATTTGCAGAAAGTTTGCATTATCAAGATTCTTCTCTTTGACAAAAAAGTTTAAATGCAAGGATTGTTTAAAAAAAACAAACACACAATATATTGATTTAGGTATGCCAAAAATAGTAAAAACTCATCCCAGTTATTGATAATAGGATAAATTTGAATCAACTTAAATCACAAACATTATATGTGGTCAGTTGAATACCACAAAATAGTTAGTTTTTTTAACACAAAATATCCAAGCGAAATGACTGGTTAATATTGCAAATTAATGTGAATAAGATGAATAAATCTCTTGGAAAATGGGGCTTGATGCATGTGCGTTTTTTATTTACAGGAATTTTATGCTTAGGTAAAATCCACTGATGGAAAGTCTCGTCCCTGAATAGTCCGTTTAAACAGCACAGGCTAATATGGGACAACACTTAAGGCACATGCATTAAGACCCATTTCCCACACGAGGCTCATAAGTAGAGGCATCTTAACTTAACCCTTTGCATGCTAGGAAATTTGTCGTCTGCTTAAATGTTGACTGCTAAATTTCTATAATTAGCATTTTCTTCGATTTTTTTTCAGAGAATACTATAAGAAAAGCAAACAGTTTGGATCCTGATGAGACGCCACATTTTGTGGCGTCTAATCTGGATCCAAACTGTTTGCAAAGGCCTTCAAAATCCGGTTCCAGCGCTCAAAGGGTTAAATACACACAAAAGTTACATAACGTTAGATACAGCATGACCTATAGAAGCTCATTAAAGTAGAAAACAACAACTTACGACAACAAAAAGACAAAGTATGCACATATGCACAAAAAAGAAGAACGTCCGTCACTGAACATTAAAAAAAACAACGACTAATTCCACGCTCCGGCATGATCAAGTGGGGCCCTTGTGATCATGCAAGAATGTGTCTAAAAAGTCAAAGGACGGTCGTGAGGGGGCGTTAGTGCTCCAGCAGGAGAGGATGACGTCGTACAGTTCTGTGGGACACATATCGGGCTTCGGCATCCGGTAACCCTGCTGTACGTTCTCAAACGCCTCTCGACTGCCCATGCCTGAAGGAGAAAATACATTAAGTTTAGGCGTATAGTGTCTTTATTTTGAACCCTGAGGAAACGATGAGTAGCAAATAGCATAAAACCTTAACAGACTGCAAGTATCTCGCAGGCTGTTCTGGATATATGCTGGTCGCATATAGCCATTTTCACTTTGTACTGAGAGGAAAACAGTAAGTATTTTCAAGGAAATCGGGGCCTGCTATTTGTTACAATCGTAATGCCAACCTTCATAAGGTTCCTTCCCATACGTGAGGACTTCCACCATGAGCACACCAAATGACCAGACATCTGCCTTGTTACTGTACTTATTGTATAGCAACACTTCTGGGGCCAT